>MU377098.1:6202-111325 GCA_022495195.1 Xylaria digitata
CTTCACGATCATCGCCCTTTTAACCATATCCTTTTATTTATTAATAAATTTTTTTTCTCTGTCCCCCTCCCAATTACACCATTTACCTTGCCCCCCCCCCCCCCCCCCCCCCCCAAAATTATTCACAGCTACTCGTTTTACTAAATCTAAGCTGGCGATCTATCTATACCTGGCATTATCTGACATCTCCCCCGCAATCAATTACCTACTAGTGTTAGCTTCGGCCGGGGTGGCGATAACGCGGGGTCAAGTGGAGGTGATCTCAGATATCTTGTGGGGACACAGGTCTCTGTTTGCAGGGAATCGCATCAGGTGGCAATCGGACGAAAGGGAGTGAAGAAGTCGTGATAAGCCACCTGCTCTTTTTGGACGGGTGACACAAATTTTCTAGAATCTCTAGGCTTGTCAGGATTTTTAATTGCATCTCCATGTCCTGTTCGTCATTTACCACAGAATTACGTCTTCGCCTGTAACTTCATTATGACTACTACTGGCAGCTGTATGTGCGGCAACATCCGGTACCAGTTTACCGGTAAGTAAACGCATATAAACAGGCGTAGTGAACAGAAACTTACTAATTTGGCCATAGGCGAGCCTGCAGTTACCGCATTGTGCCATTGCGTGGATTGCCAAAAGGTGCTGCTTGTTAAATTTATGTCTGAATGTAATGAGTACGAGCCCGGATACTAACCAAGGCTATGGCAATAGTGGACCGGTAGTGCTTTTACTTCGAACGCCGTGGTCCCGCGCACTGCATTTTCAGTTACGCAAGGTATGTGCATCGAGGGCAGATTAGTCCTTCTTAATCTCACCCATTTTAGGTACACCGAGCTCGTATGATGCCGTGGGAGCATCCGGAAAAATCAACAAGCACTTCTTTTGCTCCAAATGTGGCTCTAGCCTCTACACTGAACTCGAAGTCATGCCCGATATGACATGCGTTAAAGCTGGGGGATTAGATGGCGGTGCGGCCAATTTAAGCAACAAGATCGGGATTGAGTTCTATGTTAAAGATCGCCCTCAGTATCTGAAGCCTTGTGATGGCGCAAAACAAGAACCTCAGTTCGGTTAGATATGTATTATGGATTTCTGATGATGGGTAGCCTGACATTGCCGGTTACTTTTTAGGCCAGTTGAGGCCTTATTTAGCGTGGAGATGACGTCCTAGCTCTCAAAAGATAAAATCAATTCCCAAACATATCCTAAATTAGCAAGAAGATTCAACCCATATCATCTGCCCATACTTATGTGTTCTGTCGTAGCGTAAATTATTATATGGACTATTTATGTTTACGTAACGTCAGCACGGGAAGCACGGAACCGTAGGTATCGTGGTCCTAAATGTCAAAGCGGTTAACTGGCAACCCCAGGCACAGTCAATTCTATCCGCGCACATACAGCTAGTATACTCATCCTTGCACCCTCCCCCACAATAGCATCCCTAAGGGTCCATCCCTGTATGCCCGTCTGGGTAGATATGTAATTCTAATCTTGCTCACAGTCTTGCAAGTACAAGCTAGATGCGTATCAAAGTTTAAGGCTCTTGGTTTATTGGAGATATAGATATTAGCTAGAAACGCTAAGTGTGTACCCATGAGAGCTGGAATATTTACGGCTAATGAGTATTATCTGACGCTTATTTGGCAGGTATTAACCTTGGTTTATTCTTGTGGCTGGCCCCCGTGCGTAGTTTGAGTGACAGCATTAAAATTCAGTCGATGGCATCGCTGAATACGCCTTGCTGAGCCACAGTAAGGAGAAATGACGCTAAAATGAGAGAACATACCTCAGAGCTATTGAAGGACTAAGGCCAATTAACCCAGGGTATATAAACTAACTTAGTATATAGATAGAGCTTCTTTCTTCGTATAATAATAATAACACAATACTAGAATTACTAGCAGGGCAAACTAGGAAAAAGGATCTAGGAACCTAAGCCGTAAGATAGTTGAAGGAAGAAATAGGCTTCCTCTAATATAATAGGGTTAGGTGCGTAACCGAAATATCACAACCGTTTAACCCAATGACATGGTTTATGAGGCAGTCGTTAGTGACGACTAGAAGAGACTGTATGAAAACGCATCCCCCCCCCCCCCGAGCACGTGTGGGTAAACGCAACGTCTTGCCCGTTGTATTGGAAGTGTTTAGGATTTATAAGCAGAAGATTCTACAGGTTAATGTTCGGGGTAGCGATAAAACGAGATGGTGGTAACTAATATGGAACAAAAAATATGTTGGACCAAGCTAGGCCCAAGCGCAAAAGATAAAATAGATTACCCAGTTTTAAGTAAAAATAAAAAAAATTCATCTTCGTTAAAATATATAAGCCTTGCAACAATCTACAAAATCTTAATGAAATCTTTGCGGCGATATATAGTTATAATGGACTTAAGCTGTTAAAAAGCCCTTAGATAATTAGTTACATATGAGCGATTATATAAAGTCATTTAAGGCCTTTACATTCTCCCCTAAATGTACTCCTCGATACTAGCTAGGAGCCTCTGAAGCCTCTCTATGACCCGGAGTTAGCTCCACCTAGTAATTCAAGTATCTAACCTAAGACGCGGGTAAGCAGAGAATTATATGCCCAAGGCATCTCATGCAGTGTCCGCCATCCCCGCACATCTCCATTGAAACCAGGTTATAACCCATCGCCACCCCGCTTACTAGCATCGGTAAGGCATTCCACTAAAAGAAGAAGTGCCTGACGGCTTCGATGCGTAGAGCTGAGATGACCTTCCGAAGGTCAGTTAGTTTGATATATGGTCCGAAGGAAGCTGGCGACGCGTTCGTCGTTTGGCTTATCCCTAAACCTTCGCAACCTATAGCCTTCTGGTATCTCTCGGTATCTTCCCGCTTGGTTAGCAAATTACAAACGAAAAAGTATGATAGCATAATACTGCGAGTGGACTTGCGCTTCAGACATGCCCGATGGTTGCTGATCTAGTGCTATGAAGTATGGTGTGCGTAGTCCTAACCTCCAAAAACGTGAAGTCGCGCTCTAAACTCTCTTTCTCTTATTGAATACGACCAGCGCGGTCGCATTAATGGGCTGTAGTTTAGATGCACCTCAGCACGTGAGTTGCACTTATCTGCCCAGTATGGAGTAACGGAGGTACCGATATCGCTCCTTAGGTGATGTACTCGTACAGCCCCAAACCTCGTATGAGTTTGCCAAGTGCTAGCAAGGAGGATTGGCGCACTATGATATGGTACAGTAGCTGATTTGGCTCATACCTTTCCTCTCTAATATCTAGCATGCTGAAAACTCTAGGAAGGAGCCTAGTTACTCATAGTGCTTAAGTTAAATAATTAACTCGCACAAGGTCAAGATTTTAACAGCAAGTGTCAGGGCTGCTAGTATGGGGGAGAATATGACACTTTTAATGCACGAGGCTTTCGGAAATACCCTCGTAGCTACGCTACTACTATATACAGGGAATCTTTTTTGTTTTCTAAGTATCGTGAGATTGTGACAGCAAGGGGGCCATAAATGGCCATTGGCGTGACATTGGGCCTCTCAGGAAAAAGAGCTATAAAGTGAATATCTAAAAGAAGGCCTGCTTCATTATACCGATTCACGGTGGCTGTGAAATCGGGGGCACGAGTCGATGCAATCCTCATGTGTGCGCTGGCCGAACCTGTTGAGCTAATTCTCCTTGGCTGCAATCGCCCACTCATAAGAGGGGCCATATATTCTACTGTGCGAATCTAGTGACAAAATGTCATAACTATGCTGTCTCGTAGTGGTGCCTGAGGGGCTTGTAGCTAATCACGGTTTACTCTGGAAATGTGAAATCCAGGATATTCTTTGACAGATTCGGCCTTGACCTTGATTTAATGGTTTGGGCTTCTGCGTTCCGATCCAACCTACCTGAAACTTGCGTGAGCAACTAGTTAAACACTTCGCTTTCAAATCTTCGGCTTATCCTTAATAATATTTTTCAAATGTTGCTTGTCCTGCATGAACTAGCCCGATACCTCTGTGCTATAAACGCACCTGTCGGACCGAGCAAATAACAACTCGGAACGACCCCGAGAGTCACGCTACATAGTATAATCTTAGTGTGTTATCATCAAAACTAAAAAGGAAAAAAAAGGAATAGGTGTGGCTCAAACCAACTTTTTTTTTCATGTCATCATATCAAATGCAACCTCAGACCCCCTATTAAGGGACAAAGCAGTAGGAGAATGCTACTGGGGAAGTAATATCATATTAATTCACCCGAGCCAGGTGACAAGATAATAAGTTAAGAAACGATAGGAAAAGAACGTGCCAATGAGGAAAGGTAGACCTTTCAAGTCTCATAAATCATAAAAACATCCAACGGGGAGCAACACGTCATTTATGATTGATCAATATAGACGCGTATAGTATACCGTTTTGGGTTGACTCCCATTGGTAGTGGCCAGTAGGCAGCATTGCGGAGTTCGGTCGCATGTAGTTGGTGGAATTACAGATTAATCAACCCGCCTACCCAGAAGCCGGTCGTGTGAATTACTGTTTTTGGCAAGGTATATGGCATTTTCATCCTCTAGGGATTCTCTTAGTCTATTTCCCGCTCACAGTCTATACAGTAGCCATCGCTATACACGATTTGGCATAGTTAGTAGGGCGGTCCCTTATGTGTCCCTGAAAGGATTACGAATTGAATGATATTGAATGCTCCTAGACACCGCTGCATCCCTTTTAGGATCAAGGCATCATTGCAATCATCTCGACTGGGCACGTCGAGGGGGTACCGCGTATTTTTAAAGGCCTTTTTATAACTATATTATTTCACGAAGTATCCGGCCGCGCGTTTGGCTATTTAGGGCTGATCAGTATGGGTGCGAGGCTTGGGCTCTTAGTATGTCCTTTTGGATTCCCTATAATGTAATAATAAATACTACTTATAACGATTGGCCTCTCTCAGAATGATCGGGCCTAGTAATCCTTCTGTCTCGCATAGGGCATTGCCAGCCAGAACCACAGTGACGTTTGAGGTAGCTTATAAATCACTAATCTATTTATTGACTGTTAGGCACTTCCTGCTTAGTCGCTACCGCCAAGCTGACATGGTGGGGCATGATATTTCTCTTGGTTAATATTTCGTTCTTTTCACCCTCCTTGCTCCATTGGTTCCTCATGTTATACCTGCAGGACAGCAAAGACTTTGCAGCTACCCGATATAGAATTGAGCCTCAGGCCTAACGGCCCTTACCTAAGGCTAGAAATGCGACCACAGGAGTGAGAATATCCACAGCAAGCGCCCTTATGAGGCAGTTACATCGAATTGTTCCCCATTCCGCGGCAACCGTGGATCAGTGATTAACAAGTTTAAAGCTTCTCGTCCTGCGTCTGCTGACACTTAATTTTAGGTGGTGTTAATATACATGACGCTATATTACCTCATGTACTATCCGTATACATTTGTGTGTCTTCTCGTTGTGTGTCTTCTCGAGCCTGGAGGCGTTCGGCCCGCCGTGACGTCTGGTAAAGAGGCCAGGTGGTTGGCGGGCGATACTAGCCGCTGATATTACACGCGGCTGTATTGGCCAAAATGTGGCGATCTTAAGGTAGACCTTTTGCATAACCACCATAGTCTACTTTTATGCCTTCAGTATGCTAACTTAGGTAGCCTAGGAACTAGAGTTCGAGTTCCAGTCCAACCTCCGGCCGCCGAGGATACCACAATCGGGATGAGGCAACCTACCCTATACTAGAGTGTTGTCGGAGACCCCTTAGAAAAGACCGACAGATTAGATCATCGGCTTGCCGGCCATCGCCTAGGGACGGTATCCAGCTTATTGGTTGTGACTTCGAATATTTCTTAATGAAACTTCATGCACCCCAGAGAATAGAAAATGTGACAGTAATCGTTTTTGCCAGGCGTCATTCAATTACGGTTCGATCAGGGCCCCGATGGTATGAGCCTCGGGGCTTGAAGTATCACACGACTTAGCGATCGCATCCGATCTTGGGTGTTGTGCCCAACGTCCCTCTGAATTTCATCGAGTATCGTATAAGCCCGCATTTTCCTTGAGACTTCGGCATCATGTTTCCCCGCTAGGCCACATTTAGTACATTGTAAGACTTGTCCTAATGATGTAGTGGGTAATCGGGTTTGTACCGAAGTAAACAGGCATAATCGCAAAGCAGCGAACGCCTGGTGTTATTCTCGAGATTGCTATATCAAGTATCGATTTGGTGTGATTCTGGACCTTGGAATATTCGCGTAATCAGCCGGACATTGCAACTTTCATATCATGTCATTGATCTGGTTTATGTGAATACTAAGGGTTGAAGATAGATTGAGATAATACTAATGCCTCTGACGCTGGATCGAGAAGTTCTGGCTCTGCCAGTAATAGGATGCGCGTCAAATGGTACCATAACATGGCCGCTGCTAGAGAACGGGTTAGTATAGGGCTGATGAGATGACACTCAGGAATGCTATGCGGGGACCCAAGGTCAGATTCTCTATGACCAAGGCGAGCTTACCGGCCGCTGGGACGGCAAAGAAGAGTTTCTGTAGCCCCTCCTCATCTAACCCTCCGTATGAGATACCCCTGAGAGTTTCGGTTGTGCGAGTGTACCAGTCATCAACACGATCGATCAGTGAATTTCGGTTGGCGGGCGTCACATCATTGCTATAGATGAGATTGATGGCCTTACCGGATAGCCATAGGAGGTAGTTTCCCATCTCATCCTCGCCCACACCCGTTGGCGGTTGCGGTGGCATATTCCAATCATTCGGATCGAGCTGAAGGGGTCCTTCTCTCACTAAAGCTATGCTGATTTCGTGCCGCGCGTATATGAAAAAATTGGCCCTGTCAATGCCCGAGGATGTGGCCGAGATGTTTTGACTTCGGATTAAGTCCCTAGCTCCTTGATAGTGGGATATATATGGTGCTCCTGATGCTGATATCATTTCATAACTGCCAAGCAGCATTGATGCAGTAAGTTCATCACCATTTGTGCCTGACCCTAGATGGCCTAGTGCTGTGATGAGGTGCTGGAGTGCCTAGATCCTCCAGCAATAGCCCCTGAGTCAATAACAAAGACGGCATACATTTAGTCTACTAGTTTGTGAAGGTGGCAACATTGTTCGGGACAAATCTGCTACTACGCACCTCAATATAATACCGCGAGGCGGTTGGCTGCCACATCTCACCCGAAGGCATCAGGGAAAGGTGTTTAGCGGTGATAGCGCAAATACAGCAGAGTACAAGGCGTGAATGGGCGGCTCGGCAGCATACCTCTCGCTGGTACGTCTCGCTGAAGTCAAAAATGTCCATCCATGTAGCCAGGCTCCCACGGAAGATCACCAAAAGACGAATCGCTTCATCCTGCAAACCCACCGCGTGGGACGTGACGAGAATTGGAGACAACCACACTTGCGATGCTGAGGAATTGCTACCAGGCAGCGTCAATGAGCTTGAATTATTGCCGAGAACTTGAACGGTTCTCGGTAGTATACCTGGATCCCTTAGGCGGGTTGGGATTGTGAAGGCTGGGGGTCTACTAGTTCTATTAGCCGTAGATGATGCTGTCATCACATTGCTCCAAGTAGAATGAGAAATGAACTCGGACGGGCGGCAATCTAGGCGAAGCCTCTCGCAGTTGGCACACGTTGGCGTTCTTCCATCACACCGCGTATGTCTTGCCTTACAAGTCGCACTGCATTTCTGTATGAGATACCGCTTGTTCCGTGGGTATCTTGCTCACCATCCTGTACTCCTGATATTAGCTTTGAATCTGCTTTGACATTTGGCATGGTATAACCGCGTCGCATGTACCTGTCTTTTTCCTAGAGCTGCCCCGTCGCTTACGGCCTTTCTCATTATTGCAGCTTCTAGTATCCATTTTACAGGCTCGTAGGTCACGTCCTTATTGAGAGTGTTGAAATAAGGGAGGCTGGCACACTCCATTCCCCCCATATGTACCACTAGACCCCTATGTCTTGTATGGGCATATTTTCTTCCTTTAATTATCCTTGAATACAACCGTTATTCTGCTACACTCTCACAGGTCTCCGCTTCTCTTGACAGAGAGCGTAGATGTACGATTCGTTGATAAAGTCTATAGCTTGTAAATTCCTCCAGGGACTTCATTGAGTTGGCCATTCAGCACCGTCTATAGTACATGCTAGAGGTATCGGAGAAGGAGTGCAAGAGTAGTTTGGGGAGGGGAAATAGAGGATAGGGGTGTAACTCAGGTGTGACATAGGCATCACTGATTTTGCATCATACACCGCCAAGCCTTAACAGAGCGTACCTCCTATACTAACAACCTAACTACCATAACCTACTATCTATTAATGCCGATCGCTGTTTTCTGTAACTTGTGACAGGTCGCAAAGAATTTAAGGCCTTCTCGCATGACGTTAAGCTGGGGTGGGAGACGTGTGTCTCTTACCCATGCCCGCTACTGCATTATCACCTTTTTAATGGGACTGAGTGTTTATTGCTTGGTTCCGATACTGTAGGGTCACCACATATAGAAGGTAGTGCGTGGCGGCTCTTGGCGAGTGGCATGTTAGTCATCAATTAATTCCAACCTGCTTTATCTTCTGCGACCGAGCACGGGTCTGTTTTCTTTCATTATCTATCGCACCGGGTTACCTTAGGTAGGCATGTGCTTGATTGGACTGGGCGTCTAGGGTCAAGGAGTGCGAGACCACTGCTCCCAATAGTTCGACTATACGGGTAAAGCCATTTGAGTAACCCTTTCACTGTCGTGTTCTACGTTCTATTCTTCTTTACTCGTATGAAAAACGGTAGTTCAACGCTCCCCGATGAGGCTCTGGCGTAGGGGAGGCGGTTCGGTATATGTATTAGCTTTGTCTAGTGGGTTCTAGTCACTTGGTAAAGCAGGTAGGATTCAGTGCGGGATGGCAGGTTTGAATTGATTGTCTGGATGTGGCCCGATGGCCGACAGCGGAGTATCAGACTACTTGGTACTTCCAATTTGAACCCCAGTGGTTCCGATGGGCTGTCCCCAAGTGAGCTGGGATACCCACCTGATATGCATGGCTTGCTTAGGCCTCGGAAAGAGTAATGTAGATTAGTATGCCGATAACTGTCCCTGATTATCGCAGTGAACCTACTCCCGCGAAATATTTTCTAAGAAGGTAAGTTATGTGGTAAGTCCCCTGTAGCCCTGTAGAACCACTTATATATGTACGTATGTATGTGGTGAATAGTCCGTCACAGATAGGGTAACTGTAATAAAACAACATAACTAACCTAGCATAAACATTGTGTCCTACAAATAGCCACCACTACCTAGTTCACCAGGTCCAGCACTCCTCATGGCGTCAAATGGCCGGAACGAGGGCTCTAAGCGCCACATAGCTTGCCAGAAGTGTCGACAACGGAAAGTCAAATGTGATGGCCGGCAGCCCTACTGTAAGCGTTGTGCTAGTGGTGGCGCCGCTTGGGACTGTGTCTACGGGGCGCCGGTACCACGAAGCGGGAAAACTAGTCAACGTGAGATCCCTATTTCATAGGCTTTGGAAGTTTTTACAACACATATCTAACATCCAAACTGCAGCTGTTGATGTTCAAGAGGCCGGCTCATCCGAACACGCAGCCGGTCAAGGAGTAGGTGATAGCAAGCAGGAAAATGAGAATGCATGGGTGATTGAGCGGGCCTCATTATCATGCAATATCAATTTCGATGTGCTCTCAAATCCGACAGGCCTGAACGGGTCCCCAGTCGACGGTCAAGATATTCAAAGACAGCGAAGAAGCATCGTAACTAGCAGCGGCAGCGGCAGCGTCACTCTCGATTCCTCTCCGAAGATGGCCATTCCTGAAAATGTGAACCTAGATAACTCGACACATGATGATCTGTTAGAATTTAGCGCCGACATGGAGTGTACTCAGTCCTTGAACATTGCAAGTGCCACAAGCGCACCTGACATCAACCTCTCTTCTGATGTGATGGAGACACTGTGGGTGCCCTTCGCCTTTGATTCTCAACTCATGGAGTTAACACCGAAGAGACTTTTTAAATATATCAAGTCGTGCCAAAGCCAGTATCTCGTCTTCCAAGACCCAACCCGGCTGTCTATCCTCATACTCGAATCCTCAAATGAGTGTATGGCTCTTAGGTACGCTATCTGTGCCCTTACGATATCGGCGAGTCCCGAATTATCCGTTTGGGATACGTCACACGCAAACTTCAGCGAGCCTCTGGCTAATCAGGGCACCCTCTTGTATGAAGCCTCCAAGAGGGCTCTGGCTCGGCACGAAACAGATCAGCAATCCCATTCGCCGTCTCTTCGTGTGTTGCAAATTACGATACTACTTGGGTTATATGAACTCCGTTGTGCTGAGTTTAGCCAAGCATGGAACTCTGTGAGCCGCGCTATTTGGATCGCGCAGTCTCTTAAACTCCATCTGTTAGACGTTCACCGGCCTTTCTCTCAATTCACTGACGAGGACATCGACGATGCTCGGATAGCTTTCTGGGCCACCACCGGTCTCGCCGGTTTCTTCTCACTTAGTGGCCGGATGGTTGGCACAATGGGGACCTCAGAGGTGAGATTCCCAGCCGTGTATCCCCTAGCTTCCGACCAAATTCGCAGGCAGATCTATCGTCTAACCCTCAAAATAGATCGCTTTACGAGTCCCACTCTCCAACCCAAGCTTTCACGCGTCTGGAATTCCAGGCTCATCCCAATTAACTATGGCCGACATTTTCAGCAGGACAGCAACTCGAAAATTGACGGTGCAGGAAGCCATGTGCGTTTGTGGGGTAATTTTCCCTAGAATGATAGCCCATGTACGTACTGTCGACGTTACCGAGGATGCAATATCTCAGCCTTATAACTTTTGGACCAACCACCATAGACTTCAGGGCACAATTGGGTATATCACGAGCTTGGCCAATAATGCGAGCGAAGATGAACCAGCATTGGGTATGCTCCTCGATGCATTTTCTATAATACTTCACGAGGCATCGAGAAGGAAAAAGCAAGATTCGGCTGTTCAAACACTCGGCTCGCAGGTGTGGTCTGCCGAAAATAGGGCCGTCCAACACGCACTTCATATCGGAAAGGTGGTCCAGACGCAACCATTATCCGAAGATTGCTGGGCCGCAATTATCGGAACCTGGGCAATTTACGTCGCCTTGAGGTCTCTCCTGCAGCACCAGCAGCGTGTAGCCTCGGGTGACGATTGCTCAAACGCATACATCCAGCTATGCAGCAGCGATTTGGCCGCCCGTCGTAACGATGACACAAGTACTAGTAGTGCTGTCACCTCCCCTACGGTTAGGAGTGGGTGCTTTGAGCTATTTGACGGTGCGCCTGGCTTATTAGCCGACGCCGTAATGTTAGATTCGATTACCGCCCTCAGGGCAACACTAGTTGAGCGCCGCGGTAGCACTCCACTAGCGACCTTCTTCCTAGTTCAGGTTGACGCAGAAATGTCGTTATTGAGTGACAGACTATACGATAATGTGCTCGGGGTTGTTGATTTTACCGCACCACTTCCATTCATCTAATCGACGAGGGCATGCAAGCTAGTTACGGACTGTTACCCGATCTATAGTTAGCATGTCCCTGGACTATAAAATATCGATTACCATAATCGGGATGTGGGAACCGCGAAGAATCCTTTACATATAGCGGTAATGGGCGAACCCCTCGAACTACATAACGATACAATCAAGGGGATTCCAGCACAAGATGACAGAGGCTGGTATTCTAATCTCGCTGCACCCCGCCACGGACCTGGTCACCGCTAAGTTCTCCTGGGGGATTTTTTGGGGGGCTAGGGTAGTCAACGAATTGGAGCAAAGCTTAATTCTAGTGAAAGTAACGAACCTCCGAGTTCCGTAATCCCTACGATAATTGGGTTGCTAGTAGCTACGTATCTAGAGAGTTTGGAGCGAAAGTGAAATAGGACTAGCTATATCCGCACAAGACCCTACCAAACCTGTGGGCTTAGAACTTTGCTACTTTGAAAAACGGGATAATCTTGTCATGTGCGCTTAAGCATGATGAGTCAAAATTAACTCAGTCGGGTCGGCCCACAGTTTCGAGAAAATATGCCCCAACTAGCCAACATCCTCTTTGCCTTGGTCTTTAACGGTAACCTACAGGGGGCTTTCTTATAGGTTTATAGTGATATTTGTCTAACTGGCTATTACCGGATGCAGTGAGAAGCATGCAAAAGGCGTTGAAGGGTAAAGCGTGGGTTTTAGCAACGTTGACAAACGGCTTTTCTACAGCACACTTCAGGGCATTTAGGTAGTAGATTTTATGCACGTATTAAAGGGGAGTAAGCGTATGGGGCCCCGGTAAAGCGGTAGAGTATACTGCCTAGAGTTAAAGAAAAATGCAGCAATCAAAGCATTTCTCTATACATCTTTATTGCTGATCAAGGCGGCAGGAAATAAAACTCGCGAGGTATTCGTAGCAATCGGGCCTAGAAAATGTGTTATAGGAGGACAAGATATGTGGTGGGCCCCGTAGCCCCGTACAACTACCAATAGAAAAAACATATCCTGTAATCTACGCCAATCACAGGTTTCGCACACGGGTTGGTTGGTTTGAACGCATATATCGGGGGAGCTTGAGCCGCTACTCGAGTCCCGGCGGTGCACTATGCGCGAGCCAGCCGTCAGCTAGGTCTCTAAGCTAAAGGGAGGCATAAAAAACTTCCGACCACCCTAAAAACCACCCCTTTCATGGGAGGTGGAAAAGTGAGGTGACGAGGATAATCCCTCACGCGAACCCGCGGCGAAGCGGCCCCTATATAGAGGCCAGCCGGGTCCGTGCGGGTGCTAACCTATCAGGGCGTAGAACAAACCATTGTAGCTACGGAAACCGTATCCAATATAATTAAAAGATATCCAGAAAATCCTGCACCATAGTTTACCGGGTGCTGCCCACGATTAGCTCTTTTCTTTTGTAGCCAGACACTCTAACAACCTTTTCTATTCACTTCTACTGCTTTTGCACACTACGTAACTCAGAGTCATCCTCCGAACGCTCGATCTGAGACTTGGCCAGTTTAGTTGTCGGCATTTTGATGCTTCTTGCGCATAACCACGTACTCATCCAGCACGCCATCATAATCACTGGGTCCGTGAGGTGCTAAAAAGTTCGCAAAAGTCCCCTTTTTACGCTGCGTTCTGACCCCTAAATCTCTCAGAAGACGGTCCAGATATGGAATCCAGTCGAACAGGGCATAGGGGTACCGCTCGCCTACGCTGCTGTATCTCTTTCTAGTCCAAGCATTCCACTGCGTCACCTCTTTGACCATGCAGTCCTCGGTCGGTATGGGCACCTCACCAAGTAGGTATGCCACTGCCCACAGGCATTGAACAGCCGAGATGGTTGGTGTCTGGGTTGTATGGATCTGCCCAAGAATCACAATAGAGCGGTCCTCATTCCTCGCTGTGGATAGGGGAACACATCTATTGTAGAGCCGCCAGTGGCGCCGGGTGACACACCTATTCGGATTCGGGTTCCTCAAATCCTTCGGTCCGGAGGCCAGCAATGGCAATTTTTGAGCAACCACCATATCAGCAGCTTCTTCATGTACGCGCCATTCATTCATTTTAGACGATGGGACTGATGACTGACTCGGTATCGCGGCCCCGTATTGGGGGATCCCAAGCTCCTCCTTCATAGCTTCCGAGAAAAAGCTGAAGTGGTCGCCCCAACCAGTGCAGTAAATGACGCGATCAACATCAACTCGTCGCCCCGAGCGTAATAGAGCTCCGGACGCATCCACTATATCAACATTATCGCGGATGATGGTGATATTGCCCTTCTGCAGCCTACTCCAAAAGTCACCTAGTGTGATCAACCCAAGTGAACTGTCACACCAGAAGCAACTGCTCATACCAACAAATCAGTGTTGATTTCATCTTTTGGGGATTTTTTCTTTCCCGTACCTAGCATCCTTTATATCAGGTATCAAGCCTTCAACACTCCCTGCGTTGCCACCAAACCCAGCGGCCTGGGTAGCCCTACTTGTGATGAAGTTCCAGTGAGCTTTAGTGAGCCAGCGCCCTAACGCTGTTCTGTGGAAGAGGCTGCCTAGCCATGAATCCGTCGTCATGAGTGATGGACTCAAGTAATTTGTCAGACGATTGCTGCTAAGAGTGATCGTATTCTTGATGTCGAAAACAAGTCAATCATCTAGCGACAGAGCTGTTTTGAAATTTTAAGAATGTTGATTACTCACAACACCTAGCAGTTTAGTGGGCATGATTGGCATTGGCCCAGAGCCATCGGGTCGAATCACCCTTTTGAGCATTATTAGTTCAAGAACCATCATATTCAAACTGTGGGAGAGCTGGTATACACACCAAGTTACTTTCTTCCCTGAAGAACAGAGCTCATACACCACATCGTAAGCCGACTTAGCCGCACCCAAAACTAGACAATGTTGTACATTGTCGCTAGAAAGATCTTGCACGTTTCGAGCAATATCGATGCTATGGATCACTGGTATAGAACCCTGTTTGACTTCAAAAGAGGGAGGGTTCTTCACTGATGTTATACCACTTGCAACGATTAGTTTTCTTGATTCGACTGATTTACCATTGACTGTCAACCTCCAGCCTTGGTTGCAGCGCTCGACGTTAGAAACCCAACTCTCAAAATGAATCCTGCTTTTGAGGTCATGTTCACTGGCGAAACGGTCGAGATAATTGAAGATCATGTTCCCCGAAACAAGGTTGTCACCTGTGGCGCCGTCTTTAGGCATAGGGGTGTCAGGATAATTCTAGAATCCTAATGTTAGCGGCTTATTATGAGCCTAACGGTATGCCGATTGACTCACGAAATAGCCATATTCAACCTGAGCTACTAGACTCGGATAAATTCGGTCTCTGCTCCAGGTACCGCCAACAGTGTTATATCTCTCGAAGATCGCAAGCTTAGCATCTGGGTCCAATTTCAAATAGGTTTGAGCGGCCTTGAGACCGTAGAATCCTACCCCAATTATCAGGTAAGGTTTCCCAAGGGTCTAGGCTCCTAGTGTGAAGACCAACCTGCTCCAATGATGGCGACGTCCAATAGTGCCGGAATATCAGTCATGTTGGAGTCCATCATAAATAGGCGCGTAATAACACTTCTATTCGTCGTTCAAAGCTCGAAATAAGTTCAAAGTTTGGCGCTACAGCTAGTATCTACCTGATTATTGCCTTGAATATCAATAAAACCTTCGGAGACGGACCTCTTTCTTATGGGCTTGCTTTTAGTGTTGTCAAGTTTCTCGGACCGAAGCATGCCCTCTGCCATGCTTCCTACTGACCGTCGGCTAGGCGGCCCGAGCCTTGCATAACGAATATCACCATATATACTATGTTGCCATTCCTTCCAGAATAGGCAATTCACACGAGTCTAAAAGATTCGACGGCAATTTCACCTTGACTACATCCTGAAAATCACTATCTTCTTTGATGTTGTCAGAACACCTAGGATAGGAGGATGAAATATCTGTCGTCATGCAATGACTCTCAACTGACTAAACTGCTTATGCACACAACACCTTCTTTGTCCTTGAAGGGGTAACAGGTACAATAAGCAGATTTCAAAGCTCTTGTACCCGATACGTTATGGCCGAGCCCGAAGACCAAGATCATCCGTTATTCTCTCTAGGACAATGGCCTTCTCCTTGACCGAAGCCGCGTGATCAGTAACGCCCCAAAAGTTAATTGTCGCCTGTATATCAGCTTCTTGTCCTCAGCCAGAAATTAAGATTTAGCTGATATAGCAATTCCAACTCAGGTTATCGCACAAAACCCCTGTTGTCAAAGATTGAAGATATATGTTTGAGAAGATGTCGGCCGTTAAGGAAGATGGATCTACACTAGAGCCCATAGCGATTATTGGCATGGGTACGGCAATTGTCTCTAGTTACAGATGTCATGTGCTGACCGTATAATAGCTTGTCGACTACCGGGCTCTATCGACAGCGTGCCCAAATTCTGGGAGGTTCTCAGAGAACAGAGATCAGTTCGGACACCACAAGTTCCCAGCAACCGTTTCAATATCAACGCGCACTATCATCCTGATCTCGCTCGCCCCGGTTCGTTTACGGCAATGGGTGGCTACTTTCTTGACGGTAACCCTGAAGATTTCGACTGTACCTTTTTCAACATGACCCCAGTCGAGGCTCAATGGTTAGATCCACAGCAACGGAAGATGCTGGAGGTCTGCTATGAGTGTTTTGAGAACGCCGGACTTCGACTAGATCAGGTGGCCGGCACTAATACTGCAGTGTACGCCGCCACGTTCACTAGCGATTACCAACAAATGTCCATATTCGACCGCGACTTTCGACACAACTACGCTGCCACCGGAGTTGATGTGGGTATTATAAGCAACCGTATTAACAATATATTCAATCTAAACGGTCCAAGCTTCACGATAAATTCTGCCTGTTCATCCTCAGTGTATGCTATCCACAACGCATGTCACTCTCTGCGCTCACGTGACTGCGAAGCCGCGTTGGTTGGCGGTGTTAATTTGATCCTCGTCGTTGTGAGTCAACAAAATAGGGATAAGGCGCTCAGAGGTCTTTCGGGCACTAATAGGTGCGGTTTGCAGGACCAGCACATGAATACGGCGAAGCTAGGAGTGCTTTCTCCAACGTCCGAGTTCGTTTCCTTACACTCGTTTCTTATATGAATTTTGCTTCTGACTCTGATTAATCTCTTCGTAGATGTCACACATTCGACGAGTCTGCAGACGGATACGGCCGTGCTGAAGGAGTCGGTGCTATCTATCTCAAGCGTTTTTCAGACGCCATTCGAGACCGAGACGTCATTCGGTGAGACTGAGCTTAAATTCCTCTATAAATACGTGAAACTAATATCTGCCGTTCTTTCAATTGGTAGCGGTGTTATCCGATCATCTGCAGTCAACACAAACGGGAGGGTTGAGGGTATGGGGATCACGTATCCTAATGTGCTCGGACAGGAACGTGTTCTCCGTCATGCCTATGAAAGAGCGAACCTTGACCCGAACAAGACCGCATATCTAGAGTGTCACGGAACAGGCACGCCCTCCGGTATGTTTTATGGTTGCTCCCTATTGAAATAATTGAGACTAGTAACTCCATCCCCATACTTATATGTGCATCATATCCCCCCCCCCCCCCCCTGGGTCATAGATACCCCTTTCTTTCCTTTTTAATCCATCCCGGATACAACTACTATCTACTACAATTGCATGCAATTCTACTCTATTTGAAACTCTCTTTGCAAAGGCGGGCTACACGTCGGTTTACTCACAAACATGAAACTAGGTGATCCTATTGAAGTTCAAGCTATCTCTAACGGAATGAACGACAACCGAAGTATAGAGAAGCCACTTATCCTTGGGGCAGTCAAATCGAACATCGGACACAGTGAAGCCGTTAGTTCTTCGGATCTCCCTCTCTGTCGCACGCGCTTTTTTCCTTAAGAATAGTATCCTTTTCAAGGAACTGACAAACCAGCCTCTGTAGGCTTCCGGCATCTTTGCTACAATAAAGGCTGCGCTTTGTACAGAGAAATCGGAAATTCCCGGTGTGCATGGCCTCCGCAAGCTGAACCCAAATATCAAGGATAAGGAATGGAACATCAAAATTGCCACGGAACATATGAAATGGCCGCCAGGTTTTGCCGAGCGCAGAGCTAGCGTAAGCTCTTTTGGATACGGGGGTACTAACGCACATCTAATCATTGAATCCGTCGAGAGTCTTTGCCCTTGGTATGAACATGGTCATCCAAAATCTTCGGCTAAGTACGATTACAACACTGGTGGGCGGCCGTTCCTGGTAACCATGAGTGCTCACGATAGAAAGACGCTGGCACGCAACATTCGTAGCCATCAGCTTATTTCTGGTGAATTCCACATTCCTGACCTTGCTTATACCTTAAACTGCCGGAGAAGCCGCTTCGCTGAGAGAGCCTATACTATCTCTTTTCCTGGGAAAGAAACTGAGTCATTCGATCATGATAACTTCACTTTTGGATCAGCATTGAATGGCGAATCCAGGGTTGGCTTCGTGTTTACAGGGCAAGGAGCGCAATGGGCTCGCATGGGCTATGAAGCAATGCAATGCTTCCCACAGTTCGCCGAAACCATCGAGGCTCTTGACAAAGTGCTACTTCGTGCTGACCCGACGCCGACTTGGAGCCTCAAAACCATACTAGCTGCTCAGGCAGAATCCAGCCGCGTAGGGGAGGCCGAAATTTCCCAGCCAGCCTGTACCGCCATTCAAATCGCCGCTGTCGATCTTTTTGCTTCATGGGGTATTGAGCCGGCTGTGACACTAGGCCACAGCAGCGGTGAAATTGCCGCTGCCTATGCTGCCGGCAGGATCACAGCCCCTCAGGCAATTCTCACAGCTTATTTTAGAGGCCTCGCTGTCACGACATTAGCCCCAACTGGGACGATGCTAGCTGTTGGCTTAGGTGCAGAGGAAGTATGGAGTTATATTCCCAAAGAGTGTATGGAAACTATTACCGTGGCCTGCGATAACTCGCCCAGGGGCGTCACTCTAAGTGGTGCATGTGAGGATATCGCTGCCGTCAAAGACATCCTAGACAAAACTAAAGTGTTCAACCGCGAGTTGAAGACTGGCAGAGCCTATCACTCTCCTCATATGGACTCTGTAGCACCTCTGTACTCCGAGCTTTACACAAGCTCTTCCAGGCGACTGGATACGGCAGATTTGGCCTGGCGGCGGCGATTCGCTCCAATGGTCTCATCTGTGAGTGGTGCTGAACTAGATAACTCCGATTTAGGAATCTCATATTGGTGCGACAATCTTCGGAACAGAGTGCTCTTCAACTCGGCTGCGCAGTTTCTAGGACAGCATGACAAATATTCCGATGTTAACCTCATGGTGGAGATCGGGCCTCATCCCGCGCTCTCCGGTCCGCTAAAGCAAATTTACGCCGCGGAAGGCTTCAAGAACAAAGAAAACATTGCAACGTTTAAACGGGGTTCCAACAGTGCTGTCGCTCTCCTAAGAACTATGGGAGAGCTCTATCTTCGAGGCGTTAACGTCGACTTCCAGCTGATTAATAGAATCAAGGACAGCTCCAGTCCCATCTCTACACGCTTTATTGAAAGCCGCAAGACTCCACGCTATCTACCGGATCTACCTCCATACCAGTGGAACTACGAGGTAAAGCATTGGTACGAACCCCGAGAGGTGTCCGAGTTGAGGAAGTCAAGTTATCCACGCCACGATATACTTGGTCGTAGGATCTTCGGACTCTCGCCCCACGGGTCGACCTGGAAAAATGTCCTCCGACAGCGTGATGTGTCATGGTTTAGGGACCATAATCTTGGGCTTGAAATTGTTTTCCCTGCGGCTGGGTATATATGTATGGCAATAGAAGCTCTGCTGCAGCAACTAGGACTTGATATTCAGGCAGCAGGAGGCGTCGTTTTCAAGGATATGAAGATGGAAAATGCCTTGCTTATCTCAGATGCTGACAATGGGGTTGAAGTTCACACTCGCCTGCAACAGATGCCACATGGTTGGCATGCATTCTCGATCGAGTCAGTCAATGAAGACGGCCAATGGGTCATCCACAGCTCAGGCAAGATTCGACAGCAGACTATCGATGCCTCTGCTCGGCGGCCTAGCGGTGGACACGATTTTCCCCAGTTGCATCAGCAAGTCTCAGCGAAGCGGTGGTACAAGTCTTTCAACCGTGTTGGTTTTCGCTATGGACCTAACTTTCAGACCATGGATCACGTGCGGTCTAACGGCAAGGACCAGGTCGCTGTTGCTGATATTCGGGTTCAGACTGAATGTAGGTCGATGGTGCAGGAGTCGCGATACGCGATACACCCATCAACTATCGATGGCTGCCTTCATGTTGCTATCGCCGCAATTCACCGTGGACTACATAAAGAAATGCCATGGGGTGTCGTACCGCTGGAAATTGAACAGGTGGTGGTCAGCTTCCCTCAGAGCAGCGATCTGAACACAAACGGTCAGTGCAACGCCTGGGCTGATAGGGCCTGGGATCGGTACTTCGAAACCCAGGTCGATCTTATCAGTATCACCGGCAAGTTACTTCTCAGCATCAGAAACCTAAAATTCGTCATTTATGACGCGGCAGTACCTAAGACCATCGAGTCGCGAGTCAAGCAACCCTACGAACGAGTAGTCTGGAAGCCCGCTGTAAACAAGACTACGGAGTCATATATCAATGGGGATGCCGGTGAGGTGTCGATTGGGCTTATTAGCGCATCTGGAAGGTCCGATATTCTCGATAACCTGGTACCCACGTGTGTCCGTATCTCGGACTATGTGCTAAACTCAGGAGCAACCACTATCGTTATTGATGATACAGAGGGTGACGTCCTTGCTTGCCCTACATACCAAACATTTGAGGCCTTAAAATCCGTGTTACTTTCAGAGTATCCCATTCTCTGGCTTACACGGGGAGCCAACCAAGGTGACTGCGTTGAGGGTGGTATTGCGCAGGGGTTCCTGCGCGTAGTCCGCTCCGAAAGGGCTGCGGCACGAATTATTCTCCTTGATGCCGATAAAGAAGTAGGCAAAGAAGCGCTTGCCAGCCAAGTTCAGCACTTTTGCAAGGTTGTGGCGGCATTACAACCGAACCAAGACAGAGAATTTTGGCTAAACAAAAACGGAGAGACTCTTATCGCCCGTATCGAACCGAACAACGCCCTGAACACCTATCTACATAGAGAAAACCCTTACGAGGCCTGTCCAATTCGCATTGGACGCCATATAGCCCGTATTATCGGTGACGAGGTGATTTTTGAGGCAAGAAAAGACCTAGCGCAGGCTCTAGGTCCCATACAGGTTGAAATACAAGTCACGTCTACCGAGATTAGCAAAAATGACCTGACCAAACGTGTGGGAGACTATGGGCGCGTAAGGATTGTGACTGGCACAGTCACGCGCGTGGGCGAAAGCCTTGACAAGAATCTCCGAGGAAAGATGGTTTTAGCATGCACCAAAACTACACACGCGCTTGAAACCAGAGTGATTAGCGAGGCTTTCGTTCCAATCAACTCGTCCCTTTTGTCTTCAAGCAGCGTAGCATGTCTCGCAACGTTCTGTAAAGCTATAGATGCGTTACGTGCGGCCGAGGTCGGAACCGGCGACCATGTGCTGTTGCTTCCTGGTCCTTCAGATTTCTGCGATGCTATCTCTAGGCTTGGCTTACACATCGGATTTCAAGTCACTCGTGTGGAAAATGATGGCTCTCATATTGAAATGTTCTTCGTATCCGCGAAAGCTCCCAGAGTTGTCATTGCCAGCGCGCCCTCGCCTCTCATTAACGAAGTCTGGTCTCGCATGCCTCGGGGCTGCAAGCTGATCCTTAGCGATGTCAGTCCTAACGAACCCTTGGACTCTCGGCCGTTTGCAAGAGGAGCTACACTTACCGCTTCTGGCCTTCCCCGACTCTACGAGAGTAACGGCAACCAGGCAATCATCGAGACTCTGCGCAAAACAAGAGACATTCTGTCAGAATCAACGCACACCATCGCAATGCCATTATCTCTACCCTTGGATGTTGAAGATCTGATGAACCTCGACGAGGCCCGGAGAAAGCTCTCTAGTGTAAGTTCTAGTGCAGTTGAGATCCATTACGGCCAAAGCAAGATTAAGGTGAGCTGCAAACCCAACTCCCCCTCTCCCAAAAGTTTCTACTATGAATAGTACTAAGACTGTTATATAGTCCCGTAAACATGATTCCCAGGCTCAACTTGATCCCGAGGCAGCTTACATCCTCGTTGGATGCCTTGGCGGTCTCGGGCGAAGTTTGACAACATGGATGTTAGAAAGGGGCTGTAGGAACTTTGCATTCCTCTCGCGCTCAGGTGCTTCCAAACCCGAAACCGTAGGGGTTATCAGACAGCTAGAACAAGCAGACGCGAAAGTTCAAATCTTTTGCGTAGACGCTAGCGATGAAGTAGCTGTAGCCCGGGTTGTCACTGAGGTTTCTTCCAAACGGCCAATCAAGGGTGTCATCCATGCGGCCATGGTGCTTCGCGTACGTATTCCTCATTCTAGCTGTTTGACCGGAGTACTAAATGGATTAACACATGCCAGGACAATCTATTCCATAGCATGACACTTGAACAATATGATCAAGCGTTGAAACCAAAGATGCAGGCCGCCATAGCTCTGCATAAGGCCGTTGGTGAGATGGACCTAGACTTCTTCATTATGACAAGCAGCGTGTCGGCTGTGCTCGGCAACCCGGGCCAGGCAAACTACGGCGCCGGTAACAGCTTCCTAGACTTCTTAGCGCTATACAGACTTAAGCGCGGCCTTGCGGCTTGCTCGATCGCCCTCCCGATGGTGGAAAACGTGGGGGTTGTAGCTGAGAACCGTTCAATTGCGGAAGCCGTGACGCGCCAGAACCCATTCAGCATCGATGAGGGGGAAATGCTCATAGCATTTGAGGCCGCAATTTTGCAGAGGCAACATATATCTCCCGATTCAATCACAATTGGGGATGCGCAACTCATCCTAGGCCTAGAACCTGAGGCCGTCATGGCGACAATACAGGCATCGGATACTGATATGTCGAATGCATATTGGGCCACAGACATACGTCTGACATCGCTCCATTTCAATTTACGCCGCCTTATCGAGGCAGACAAGGAGTCCCATGACAGCGGCAGTAATCCCGGTGCTAGTACTATCACGTCTGCGTCTCTGGCAGGCAAGTCACGAACCGAGGTATTGGACATTTTAGCAATGCACATCGCTGTTCGTACGGCGCGGATCCTAGCAATGGAGTCGGACAGATTGCAGCTAGACGGTATTTCAGTGGCTCGACAAGGTGTAGATTCAATGATCGGTGTCGAGCTGCAAACTTGGCTTTTCAAAGAGTTCGGCGTTCAGGCCAGCATCCAGATTCTCTCGAACCCGAATACTACATTCAGGTCTCTAGCGAGTTTGGTAATTGAACATATATACGTGGCCGCCTAAGGGAGGTAGATATCTCAACTCCAGACTGAATTTTTACTATCTTTCCGGCTGCCTAAGAGTTTGGGAGTAAGACGGAATAAGTCGTTTAATATTGCGTATATTCAATCCTAATACAGCATCATGAATCAAGGCCACCTGCATTAGCCGCCGATCTTCTATTACCACGGACAATAGATAATGACCCTATTTTGAATGTTAAACAACACAGGAATTCTGTGTAATAGTAAAGCAGCACGTTTCGCAAGATATACACCCTATTCTGACCCTCAAGTATTGACTCCCTTAATTTTGGAAAGATAGTTGCAGGGCGAACGCGCCCAGCTCCCAAGATTTAATTGCCAACAAAATTTCAGTAGGCTGTATCTCCTAATCAGCCATCAATAGACGAAGGGATGATAAATCTCGCGGGGATTGATGGACTTTCACACGGGAAGATGAAAACTATTAGAAAGGTTCCATAGGTGATCAGCACCACCAAGCCAGACTAAATGTCCGCATCAACACTTTCCAACACCCGCATATATCCAATAGCATTCTCGACCAACTATTTGGGTGGCCCCAGGGGACGACGAGAAGCTCAAAGTAATTCACAACTTGTTGTAAATCTCGGACCGGCTGCTCGGCCCGAGCGTTGCATACACGCGAGTGTATTCTTACTTAAGGCGCCTTGTTGGTCCCTCTAAGTTTCTATACTGCCCTCAAATACCTATCATACAAAAGACTTAACTGAGAATATCACTAATAGAGAGCTTTAATCCATCCGATGGCGTCTGTTGCATTCCAACCGTTTGCCAAAAAGGCTACTCTCTCTGACGGTACTGTCTACGGTTACGTTGCAGTGGCACCGTCGGCTCCTTCGTCCGTAACATTTCTCCTTCTTCACGGCTACCCAAGTTCCTGCTATGACTGGCGTCACCAAATCCGATCATTGAAGGCTTCCGGGTATGGTATAATTGCCCCAGACTTACTCGGCTATGGTGACTCCAGCAAGCCAGCCGACCCGGCCGCGTATCGCATGAAGTCTATGGCTCTTCATATGGCTGAGCTTCTTGATATCGAGAATGTCTCACGCTGTGTTGCGGTAGGACATGACTGGTGAGTTTCCTTTGAGTGTCGGGGACACCACTCTCTTACACGATGCATCAGGGGTTCTGTTCTGGTATCTCGTCTAGCAACATGGATTCCCGGCCGCCTTCTAGGCATTGTTTTCTTATCGGTTGGCTACATGGCACCCCCCACAGTCTGGGATATTGGTATGAATATCCAACTTCAGGCAAATAAAATATCCTGATCATCTATGTCAGATGCCATTAACAGCCGCACCGAGAGTCTATTCGGCTATTCTACAAACGGATACTGGGAATGGCACAACACTCAGGAAGCCATAAAGGATTGTGATGACCATGCAAGTCAACCGGCTCTCGCTTATGGATGTCTGTTAACACTATCTCAAGCCGGCGTCGGTATTCACGCTTCTATATGCTGCAGAAGCCAAAGACTGGAAGAAGACTTTCGGCCCTATTGGAGCTGCGGCGAAATACGTTAAGAGCGGTACAGTTGACAAGTTACCGTCCTGGTACGGACTTGATGAATACACGCGGAGGGACCGGATCTTATCAAGCGGGTATCAGGGACCACTAAACTGGTATAAGGCCGCTCTGCGCGGCGTCAACGATAAAGACGAGGCGGACATTGCGGACACAGATAAAAGGTGTGACTTGCCCACTCTGCTGGTAGTCAGCGAGGAGGACTACGTAACCAGGGCCGACATGCAGATTCCCACGACTCAACAATGGGTCTCCAACTTGGCCATCAAGAATCTCGCAGGATGCGGCCATTGGATTCAGTTAGAGCGAGCCGATGAGCTGAATGATATGCTAGTCGATTTTGCCAGCGGAGTAGCCATCAAGGGCGGCTTGCCTGAGACCTAAACAGGTCATAAATTCGGGGCGGGCACCTCAAAGGCAAACGACATGTGGCAATAGGACCTGACCTTGTAGGGAAGTAGACGGGGGGTGCCTATTAGTTGGCAGTTATTACTAGGCTCGATTCTAGTTCTATAGCGATGCCCAGATTGTTTAATTGAGATAGGTGATCGTTAAGTTCCACGGCGTTGGCAGGGTAATGCATGGTAAAGAGTACTAGGGTGTCATTCTATGCAACGAAAGCGTCCTCTTTACATGTGAAGGGATGTTTACGCCAACCCCCCTTCTATATTAGCTTATCCTTACGCCTTCGGATTATGTGCACTGATTTTCAACCTCATCAGCATAGCAGTATCCATCATTTTGGGATGATATTTTTCCACGTCAAGAAACTTCTGTAGCAGGTCAGCATGTTTACTATCACGCCCTGCCAGGAGGAATCTAGTCGTCAGCTTCGATATAGCCGCAGCAGCCATTTTGGAGGGCGCCTTGTTCTAACACATGAGTATTGAATTGCGAAATACAAGCCGCTCTAGCCTAGGGATCGAAGACTACTAACCCCAATGATGAATCGATCCCGGATCAGTTGGATAGAGGCACTCACGCCATCTTCCGATGCTAAACAATCTAATGGCTCACGAAAAGAAAATCGCCTGGGGGCATCTGAAGTGTACCACAAAATCATTGAAGAGATGTCAACCCTTATCCTTTCGTTAATCTCAGTGAGAAAGTCTCCAATTACTGCATCCATCGAGCCCTCGTGATCCAAAGCTATGATCTATGTGAAAGCATGTTCGACCGACCGACCGATGAAGGGTATAGTACTAACAAGGACCAGCGCCTCTTTATCATTATAGACGTCTATAAGAACTTTGTATGAATTTACCTGTTCACCGATGAACATGATCAAGGCCGGGTTAAATTAAGAGAAAAGCCTCATCATAGTGGAACCTCTTCAGCCCCTGTAAATAATATTGATGACCTCGAGATCGTTAAACGGTAACACTCCAGACACAATAGCGGACTACAGGCCCACGTCAATCGTGTAGGTCACATATCTTACCTCTAAGTCGGCCATCGTATTGTAGTACACCCGCCGTAGATCAGTCGCGCCAGCAACAATCTAGACTGAGGCATTGCTGAAATGGAACCAGTTGCTCAGCAAACGATACGCTTGTCCTCCCAGAGCCAACCTATCTGAGGTGCGGCGTGAAGCCGGGTGACCACCAGTTAAGGCCAACATATTTTTCCATCCCACTATAGCGCCGACCCCTGGAGACCCAGTCATTACCAAGTACTTCAAAAAGACTTCCGAACGCCGAGACAGCCGACGAATTAGGCAAAGGCTTATTTTGATGTATAATCTAAAGTTCAGCTGACAACTCATGGACTAACTAAGTAACTAACTGGTATAAGTTGAGATGGAAATATAACTACATACACTCTATTGGTTCATTGGCTTGGCGACTAGACCCTATTCGTGATGAAACAGGTAATGCCCCGGTGCGCGCGCCGAATATACCTACAGTACTGCACGTAGAATAAAAGGCAGTACCCGAATAGAATAAAAAATTTCCCTTCATATATCCTTCGTCCCTCTGCTTCTGCCAGTTATCCTACCAAACCCCGGTCTCACCTTCTAGGGTAAATTCACCAGTTATCAAAATGGTCCCAGCAACTGTACATAGCATCCTTGCTTGGGAATCAGAGTCGGAGGCCGACCTTCATTTCTTTCAAAATATTCCATGGTGTGCTGAGATAATCAATATGCCTGGAGTGAGGGCATACCGGGGGGACTACCCTCCTCGGCGCGAGCGGGGAATGGATCCGGTCATTCATGGTTTCAGTTAGTAATTTCAAGGGCCGTTTTCTTTTGTGACATCCCCTATCCGGATATTCGCCCGGAACCTCGAGATCACCGCCGCCCGAGACGTATATTCCTAACTCCGAAGGTGACAGTGTTTCGAGAAGGGGGTGTTCTGAGGTACAGTAGTTTTCTAGCCGAACCTGGCGTGCTCCCTGCGCCTGATGCAAACCAGGCTAAGGGGCTCCCCTCGGGTAAATTCGTTCCTACTCCGTCACAGCAAGAGCTCTCGAGTGTCGTTACTGCGCTGCAGGGTGAATATCCTATACATATCGACATCCTCACGCTCGGCCAAGGTCTGTACGGATTTCCTCGAACCATTCATGGTGGTATTCTCTGTCTATTGGCGGATGGTATATGTGGAAAGGCAGCTTTCATGCATCGTAATCCCGCAAACCAAATGTACACCGCGTATACAAACACGCGATTCATCAAACCGATGGTTATCGGTCAGGATGGAACCATCACAATAATGATGAAGACTCAGATTAGTCGACTTCGGACAACCGAAGGCAAAATCGTTGTGATCACACGCTTTGAGGGCCCCGGGGGGCTTGTATATGCCACGGCCGAGAGCATGGTCATGGAAAAGATCTGGAAGGAAAGGCTGTGATACTGGTTATCTCGTAAGATAATCTGTTAGAGCGGTAAACTGGCTTAGCTTTGGATGGTACTCATCGATCGATAATTCTATTCTCGGACTCCCAAGATACGGGCGTTTTTACCGAATGCTAATACTTAGTCCGTTCCGTTTCCGTCACCACAATAAGTTGTGCCAAGCGGATCAGATTCAATTATCATGGCTAAGGCGGCTTGGGCCTCCCGCCCGCAATCTCACCATTACTCGCCTTAATCGCAGCCTTGACATCTTCATCAAAACGTTTCTTCTCGAAACTCCACCACACCCGCCACCCTACCGCTACCACGATTGTAAGCGGCACCGCCCACGCCCAATACACCCAGAATAAGTCCGACACGACCGTCCCGTTATCTGGCCAGTTGAAGAAGCCAGTGCTAAAGATAGTTGCCACGAATGTTCCAGGCAGGAAAAGTGTAGTCAGGAACGCAAGCGTCTTCATGGCCGCACTATCGTGACTAGCGGCGGCGGCTAGTCTAGCATTGAGGCGGTTATCGACTTGGGAGATAATACTATGTAACTAGTACCGGATTAGGAACCTGTAAATCAATGGTTACTTTTAGAGGATCGGGAGGGCTTACGACACTCATGTCTGCTTGGCCGTTCTCTCTCATACCATTTGTGCACCGTTTTATACTCTCTGCTAATGAAGTTAAGTACCGAATTTTCGAATGCATCGATCTTGCCTCCTTCAAAACTAAGCCCACCTCCTCGATGTCGGTAAGTACATCGAGGAGAAGCTTCAAGGACGAGCACTGCCAGTCAGACACACTACAGAACCATATTGCATCAAACGTCAAGCTGCTCATGGTAACTGTCAGCTCGGCCAAACTGATCTTGGCCTGCTGAACCGGCAATTCCGAGACAATGTCTCGACCTTGTAAACCATGGAGACGGCCTGTGCGTACCGCGCCTAGCTCGTATTGCACGGCTGTGTGTCGATTGGCGAGGATGACTTGGCAGAAGTAATCCGTCCTCAGTAAGTGATGCTGGAGAAGGGCTATCGGTAGACACAGTGGATGAGTCCAGAAGCGGCGGGCAGTTTTGATGCGCTCAAAGATCTCGGCGGCGGCATGCTTACTCCATAGTCCATATTCGTCGCCGTATTGCGTCACGCCCGTGCCGTGGAGGATGCCGGTGGACATATTGGTGTCGATGTCGTAAGAAAAGGCGAGCCCGTAGTTACCGACTTGGAATTTCTGGTGGGCCTTGATCACCATGCTTAAACGTTTCAACCTGCCAGTCTCTTCGTCGATGTCTACATTATATGTGGACATGCCTTGAACGCTGGAGAGCGCGAGGAGTGCGTCCTCGGGTAGACCGAAGTGCTTCTCAATGGCCAAGTACGTCTCCATCTTAATAGGGAAGCTAGGTGGTTGGAATCTTTCACGTTCTAGGACTAGAAGCCTAATGGGGGCTATCGACGCTTGGTGACTCGTTGGACGTTTAGAATTCCCGTATCGGGTTACCCATTCGAGAATTTCGTGGTCAACAAGCGTGCCGTACCAACAAGATGCGCCATGATCTGCCCTAGTGGCGCTATGCTATAATAGAGACGCGTCAGTCTATCCATTCAGTCTCGAAGTGAGACGGTCGTATTTACTCGGGGCTCGCTTATTATGGCCTCAATGTATTCAGCTCTCTCGCCGTGCGTGACGTCCCATACTTGATTTTGGATCGTCGGAGTTAAAGAGAGCGGGAGGTTCTGACGATTTGGGAAATGCGCATATGACAACATGTTGCGGTGAAAGGAAGAATTACTCACGAGTACATTTTCACCGTCGCACTACACAAACAGGAGCTGAGGCTTCTACCTAGCAGATTAGAGAGCTGAATTGTGCTGCACGTCTGCCTGTTGACCTTTTTGAGGCGGTTCAAGTGGCTCGTGTATGTACCTAAGCTACAGCGACCACTTGCATATAGTGTGGCTCAGCTCGTTAGATAGTGTAGATAGGCACATACAGTAGTGGTAGATAGAAAGAAGGGAGCCGGTCAAATTAAGGAATTGTGCCAAGATTATTGTCCCGGAGGACATGGGTGCTTTTATTATTTGGGCCTATGAGTTCCAGTCTCCACTCTCTACCCTAACAGAATCTGCAGATAGATGCTATTTTCGGCAAGTTTCTGGCCAAGATTCAAAGCTGAATGCTTTGAGTCTTGGCGCTCCGTCTCTTATCATTCTCACGTACCTTTAAGAGGTACCTACGTGAGATTGAGAATGAGAAGTGGGGTAGGATCCTGAGGAGAAAGAGAGGGAAAAAAAAAAAAATTTAATTTCGAATGATGAATCCAAATTATCTACACATCCAAAATTGGTCTATGGTGTAGGAATACGCCGTATCAATGGTGGGAATGGATAGTCTAGACTTCGTAGGATTGATCCATCTTGCTGGCAGGAGTTTGGTACCTGGACACCGCATGCATATCCGCCAAACGGAACCCTAGACAGCTATAGGTCCTTGACGTAATGCTATACCTTGCTATCATCTCGACCTCACCAATCTAACTACACCCTGCATCCCATTCGTTATCCGTCTCAACAGTCATCAAAACTTACTTTCAGATACTTATATAATTCCGATGCATCCTCCTCGTAAGGAGTACTTATCCCAGATGCCGGGGACGGAGCATCACTCGATCCACCCGATCCAAACATGTCCAATCCCACCACCGACCCCTCGTCGCCGTCCTCACTCTCATCGCTGTCGTCGCCTCTGGACAACGGGTTAGGAATGCGGCAGATGGCTGAGAGGACCAAGGTCACTCTCACTGGCGTCACTGAGACATTATTGATCCCCCTCTTGGGCCGAGCCGTCGACGCCGCCACCCGGAGCCCCATTCTTGCCGATCCCTACGCCAAGGGCGTCATCGAGAAGCTCGACTATGACTTTGGGAAGCTGCCTATGCCGCCCACCCACGCCGCTGGCGTCGCCCTGCGTACGCGCTACTACGACCGATGGGCCGAGGCCGTTCTTTCATCTCATGCTCACGCCACCGTTCTGCATCTTGCCTGCGGCCTAGATAGTCGCAACCAGAGAGTCGAGTGGGGGGCGAATGTGCGCTGGATCGACGTCGACCTCTCCGAGGTTGTCACCCTCCGTCGTCGGGTCCTACCTACTTCACTCCCTGGCCGGGACTATCAGCTCGTAACCGCCGATATCACCGATGACGCCTGGCTGGGGTCGATCCCGACTGACTGGCCTGTTCTTGTAGTCATGGAAGGGCTAGTGTCGTATCTAGAGCCTGAAGATGCGACGAGTCTACTGAAGCGATTGGCCAAGACACTCAAGGAAGGCGAGCTGCATTTCGAATGCATGAATACAACAGTCCTCTCAGCAAGCCAGAAGGATCGGAAGGCGGCCGTCAGCCAAACCGGGTCGGTATACAAATGGGCGGTTGACGACTTGCAGGATGTTGAGAAGATTCATCCTCGTCTCAGATTGCTCGAAGCCATTCGCTACCTCGAGGCCCCCGGGGTAGAGGAGTTCCCCTTATTGAGCCGCATTGGGTATTACATGTTGTCCTGGGTGCCGAGTCTTCGGGATAGTGTACGGTTTGTCCGCTTCGGGATTTCGGAGGACCTGGAGTTGGATTCTACCTAGTTAGTGGTACAACTCTGCTATCATCATCAGTACCACGCGGCCAACATGTCGCCCCGCCCTGTAGCCTTTTTCGCGACAGCACTTACAAAATGCTACTACTAATAGTTGCTCACTTGTGGTCACAATGCCGGGTCTACATATCATTTTCAATATTGAATTGTCTACTTTTTGTAGGTAAGCATAAAGCGCCAGACAATCGAAAGCTCAAGCACTCATGTTGAACCTTCTTGTCTGTACTAGTCGATGTTCCAGTACTGGTCAATTAAGATTAAGCATTCGCCTCACTCACCTCAATGTAGTTAACTAACTAGGCAGTTAGATCTATGAACTAATATTTGAAGCTGCTTTTGTCTTGTGCTTTGTCTTGTATATTACCTAGGTACTTAGCTTTCCAAGGTACCTCTTGGAACTCGAGGGGCTCTTTGAATGCCGGTTTGGTGTGGCCTCAGGTACCAGACACACCCACCTCGAACACTAGTTACCTCTAGGTAGGTACTTATTTGTGAATATGATTCTTACCTTACCTCCATTGAACCGACTCGTAACCGCAACCGCAGGCCCATCTAACTGTATTATGAATGCCTCTAATCTAAGTAAGTACCTACGCAATGCCTACACAATGTAGGTGAAGTAGGTAAACTTGAAAGGCCTGCGTTCCATATCGGTCCCTCCACCTTCCAACGTTGATCTGTAGTAGTTTATATCACCTTCCTGCCTCCTTCTATCTAAGGTCCTACTATCTGTCTGCACCTAATCTGCACCACTTTGATGCTTCTCGATATGACATAACGCAATCCAGTATATCATTTCCTCACAGCCAGCCCTCCTATTCTTCTACCTACATCGATCAGTATTGTGCCATCTGCACTAGAATTCACAGTCTCCGTCAACAACACACACACATGCGCGCGCGGGGGCTGCGCCGGCCATAATTGATCATCCTGGGTATACTATCCTAGGTTTCCCACAGACAACTGTGGCACGTCATCGGAATGTTGCATTATGCTCCCACCATATCAGCCGATCCGACTATGAGTGCAGTTGACGCGCATCACTCTACGGCAACCTTGTCTAACAGTCCATGTCAAGATCTAGCCAAGATGACTATCTACGAACCCGCCAGCCTATCCACCCTGCCGCCTGAGATTATTCTATATATCCTCGGTAGCCTAGACATGAAGAATGATTGGTTTTCTCTCGCCGTGACCTGCCGGCGTGTCTCTATCGTCGTCATCCCCGAATTGGACAAATACAACGCAACCCAGGGGGAAAACTACGCCTTCTGGTACGCGTGCGTCTCAAACAATCCCGCCATGCTGCTACGCCACATATCTATGGACGCCACCGTTGTGAACCGTCACCTCACCAGCAATTTCTCTCATCCAAAAACCAAGTCTATATTCGGCCGGGCCATGTCGCCTTTAGCTGTTGCCATCAAGGCCGGCCAGAGTGGTATTGTCCAACTACTGCTTGCCAACGGCGCAGATGCGAATCTCCCCGATCGGGCACCCGCCATGATGAACCTGGTGCTCTGGTATCCCATCAACTGGGCCGTGGCATCACGGCATGAGGGCTCTGTGGCCATCATTGGGATGCTCAAGGATCACTCAGCCAACCTCAACCAGGTCCCAAAAGACTGGAGTAGAGGAGTGGTGTACGAGTATCCTAAAGGAATGAAATGCGCCCCCATCTTCCGTCTCTTGCTGCTCGATAAGCCTCGACAAAATTCTCGGCGCAGTGCACAGCTTACCAGCTGCGAAATGTATAACGATGACTTTAAGAAGATCCAGGACCTACGTCTCCGCCAGCTCAAGGCCCTTCTAGAGGGCGGCGCTGACCCCAACAAACGGTACGACTGGGACTACGTAACCCCAGTATTCTTCCTATTGACTAGTCTTGCGAATTACACCCCGGGATTCTACTTTCCCGACCGATTGATGCTGAGCCACGAGATGGAGGCCCAGGCTAGCATGGTCAACGATATTGTCACTTCGTTTCTCAACACTCTTCGCGACTTTGGTGCCGATCTCCACGGACTCGGTAACACCTACTTCTACAATGAGAAGCTGGCGCGTGAAGTGTCTGTCCAGTTCCCAGAGACGCCTTTGCACACGGTATGTAGACTAAATGATCGCCACAAACCGTTGATCTACTGGTTCCTGCGCAACGGCTCGCGCATCAACACCCTCGGCAAGGCCGCTAACACACCACTCATGGCGTACTGCGACTCGGATTTCAAGGATATGTATCAGTTCCAGGAGTTTCTCAAACAAGACCCCGACATCAATCAGCGAGACATGCATCGCTGGACGGCACTTCACTGTCTGTGTGCGAATCGCCGACTGCAATCTCAGGTTAAGGAGAAGGCGGTAAGGATGATGCTTGATATGGGTGCTGATCCGACGGCCGTTAACAAGGACGAACACACCCCCGTGGATGAAATCCCTGTCGATAAGCCTCCTCAAAAACAGAGCTCTGGGGATGAGACCGAGTCTCCTTCTAATCCTTATGACCCCCACCACACTGTGCGGGAGATGCTCCGTGATGCGGCCAAGGAGTGGGAAGAGATGAGAAATAAGGCCAGGCAACAGCCGGCTTTGGCCGAGGGACGCCCTAGTATTCAAACCGAAAATCAAGTAGAGAGTTGCGAAAGTGAGAGAGTAGATCATCAATCCTGCGATCTTACTAGAACCCAGAGAGGCGCCCATGCGAATAGTAAGACAGAGAAGAGAGAGGATGGTCTTGGAGATGGGCGAGTATCCCATCGATTCGGCAACAACAATAGCACCCGCAGGAGGTATCCGGGAAACAGAGGCCATAGTCAAGGCGGCCATCGTAGGGGTGCCCTAGGTAGCACCGAGAATCACGGAAGCCATGGCACCAACCACCAACCGAAGTCCGCCGGCGGAAGCCCTAACGAAAGCGTACCGCAAGAGCAAGCTCAACCCAACACGCGAGGGGGGTTCAACAAGAATTCCCGGGGTGGCAGATACAATAACAGCAACCGGGGAAGCCGCCAAGACACCAACAACACCAACAAAGGGGCACACCGAGGCGGGATCTAGGGCAGCCGTTGTGGGGGCAGTTTTAGAGGAAACCGTGGAGCAGGCCGGGGCAGTGGTAGAAACCACCCGGGCGACAATCACAGAACCCAAGCCGAAACCTAGCCGAGACCATCACTCCTATCGCCACCGACTAGCCACCCCTCTCCTCCATTACTTGCTCATCGAAGTAAAGGCCTCTACCCCCCTATTTTAACAATAATAATACAGAATTGCGCGAAATAGGATACAACCACGTATAATATCGTGCCCGAAGGCAGTGGGAGGCAGAATCCAGCTCTTATTGACACTAAAATGAGGGGGGGTAGTGTACGGTTTATTATTGCGTCACGATGGATGAATCGACAGCTAGGCGGACTGTTGCCTATATACTTGTGCACATATAAACATAATACCCAAGCTTAGTACTAGCTAGTACAATGACTAATGCGTTCTACTTCTCGGCCGAGAGCACCAGGCTATCTAGCATACAGGATAGAAGACTGATACTAAGAGAACAGATCTCCATGGAATGGCACCTCTTAATGGCAATGTCTAGATACGGGAAGGGAAAAGGGAGAAGAAATGGGAGACAGAACACGCTGTGATTTCTGGGTGTATCTGCGTAGTCTGTCTAATGTATACCTGGTATTAATAGCCGTGAATTCTAAAACTGAAACCATTGGAATCCCAACCCTCCGTCATTTTTTGACCGTGTTGACCACGCTCCTTCATTACTCGTTACGCCTTTCCTCCCCCTTCCCCGCCATACCAAATCGGTCCGAGCCTCGGCCGCCCCGAGTCTAGAATCCGATTACTCGAGTTGGCCGATGCCAAGGTGCTCGGGATCGGCCTTGACGATGCGGATCGTGTTGGTGTTGCCCATGCCACCTCTCCAGCCCTGGACAACGACGACTGGCTCCCCTAGAGCTAGGACATTCAGTCTGAGCGCGTTGCTGATACCCCAGCTGATGCGCTTGTCCACATCTTCTTGCCAGTTGACCTTGTCGAAGTCGGGCTTCTTCTCGGGGAAAAGGAAAGGGTAGACGCCACGGTACAGATGAGAGTACCTGCTGGCGCTAGCAGTACGGGTAATCATGAAGATGGGGCAGACGGGTCGGTACTTGCTCAGAAGTCTAGCGGAGTTGCCCGTGGTAGATAGAACGATGATACCACCAGCGTTCAAGTCGAGAGAGGCTCGCACTGCGGCCATGGCGACCGACTCGGTTACCGAGACTGGTCGCTTCACGATGGAGCACAACTCTTCGAAGTGGCTAACGTAGGGAATCGAGTTCTCTGCTTTGATACAGGTCTCGTGCATCTCGCTAACAGCCTTGTCAGGGTAAGCACCCTTGGCAGTCTCGCCCTAAGGTAGAAAACGGTTAGGCGATAGGTACGAGTTGATACGGGTTTTTTGTCCGTCGTGGTATGCCAGGGGAAAGTCACAATGCGCAGTGAAATAAAAATGTTGAGAAGTACCCCAACAGGGTAAATTTTGGTACGACTTACAGACAACATCACACAGTCAGCACCGTCCGTGATGGCGTTTCCAACGTCGGACACCTCAGCACGAGTGGGGCGAGGATTCTTGATCATACTTTCGAGCTATAGTTATATAAGCATATAAGATCAAATAGACAAGGTGCGAGACGTCTAAGATAAAAAGGGGTTCAAACCATTTGAGTGGCACAAATAACGGGCTTGCCAGCGATGTTGCACATGGCGATGAGCTTCTTCTGGGCAGCGAAAACCTCGGCAGCTGGGATCTCGATACCCAAATCACCACGGGCAACCATGACACCTAATAAGGATAACTTGTTAGTTTGTATTGGCTACGAGGGCTTGCGACTCGTTGTTCTTACCGTCAGTCTGGCGTAGAATTTCTGCAAAATTGATGATGCCTTGTCGGTTTTCGATCTTGGCAATGATCTGGATGTGCTTGCCCTCCTCGCCGAGAACCTCTCGAATATCTTTGATATCCTGGCCACGACGGATGAATGAAGCGAAGACCATGTCAACATTGTTCTTCACACCAAACCGTAGATCGGCCTTGTCCTTCTCCGAAAGAGCGGGTAGATCGACGTCAGTGTCGGGGAGGTTGACGCCCTTTCGGGAGCTAATGAAACCATTGTTGAGAGCCTTGACCTTGACGGTCTTGTCATCAACAACTTCGAGAACCTCAAAGGCGAGAATACCATCATCTACGTAGACGATTCGGCCAGGCGCGATGACCTTTGTGATGTTCTTGTAGTCAACGTACCTAGTTATCCACGTTAGATTAGAGAGTCAAAACTTTCAAGATTATTATACAACCATACATATTCTCGGTATCACAGGCGGTGGCATATTGTTCGTCAGTGGTGATGTTGAGGATGGTACCGGCAGTGAGGGGAAGATCCTCATCTCCCTTGGTGTTACCAGTTCTGATTTCAGGTCCCTTGGTGTCCAAAGCAATGGCAACGGGGCGTCCGACTTGAGCCTTCTCGGCGGCCCGGGCATTGTCAATGACGGACTGGTGGTACTCTAGAGGTATAACATTAGCGCCCGTTGCTCGTGAACCCCTTCTCTCCACATGTCAATTGGTCCAGACCAGTAACGTAACCACTTTGATTACTCTCAATATAAAGAGGATTGTCAGGATTATTGTTTCGTACCATAAGAGCCATGGGAAAAGTTCATGCGAACAACATTGAGACCAGAACGACGCAGCTTGTTGATAGCCTCGACAGAGTTTGTCTTGGGACCGATAGTGCAGATGATGGAGGATCGGCGGTAGTTGTGCTCGGGCGCGTAGGCGGTGTCAAGAGAAGCAAGCCACTCGATCTTGTTGTTGCCAAGGTTGAGGTGGTCGAGGGCATTAGTCGCGATGGACTGTCTTCGCTTGTGTGACGCCATTGCGAGAGGATGAAGGGGGGAGTTCCGGTTGGTCGTTGAGGGGCGGTATCAACGGAAGAGGACTGTCAAGGCCGGTCAAGAACAGTCAGTATACGAGGAACCACTTGACAAAAGCAAGACGAAAGAAACAAAGTGATTAGTCCCGATTGCGGTGTGTTGGGGGTTTCTAAGGATATTGGTATGAGGAAGCGGGGGGATAAGTGATAGTTCAGACTGAGCTGAGGTCAAAATAAGACATGAACTCATCGGAACCCCCCCTTCACCAAACCCAATTCCGATGGCTTGGCAGAATATACATAAACATTTCGCCGACGGCCGCAAAGTTGAACCGCGGAGCAGCAACAGCTCCCCCAGTGCCAGAGGGCTTGCTATGATGCCCGCTCTAGCCGGGTGGGATAATTCTACTAGTACAGGCCCGGACGAACTTGCTGCTATAGTGATGAATGTGTTCCACCCGGCGTGTAGCAAGCTTCGAGGCAGTAGAGTAGAAGACTGCTCATGCTCTGTTGGGCTTTGCTCGGACATGTCGTGTGTATATGAGAGAGGACACCAGACGATGAAGAAATTGCTGCTGATTCTGTCTTTCACGTACCTTGATCAATGGCTATGTCTGCTCGCTAGGAATCGAAGAATTCCAGTAGCAGAAATGTAGAAGAAGAGACTCTACTCGGAGGAGCTTCGTCTCAGGAGTGCAGGATGTAGTTGGAAGAACGGAAGAGAGAGAGTTGAGGTGGCGAGACTGGGGAATTGAGAGAAATATGAGGGAATTGTCGAGGACAAGAGTTTCCAAATATTCAGAAATATATCCCTCTCGGCTGTCCGTTGTTCCAATGGGCTTGGATGCGTAAGGTAGATGCAGAAGGACAGGCGTGTACCTGATTACGTTTCGAGAGGACTCGTCGGAGGGGACCAGAAAAAAAGTGCCTCAACCAAAGGGAAACCTTGGAACCAAAACCCCTCCAAACATAAGTCGTCTTGGAATCTTGGACCCCTCAACAACTCTCATCGACCAGTAAAATAGAACCGTGCAGTGCTGACAGCCCCGCCATTGGCCCTATCCACTACTTAGGACCTAAGTACCTCTGACCCCCCCGTACGTTACGGGGACTTGGTGGTACTTCCTCTGCAGGAGTGCAGGACTGATGGCGCCGGGTACACTTGGGTACAACATCTGGAAGAGGTGGGGTAGCTCTGGACTCCAGTCTGATAAGACAGAAAGATAAGCATTGCCTGTATGCAGGAGGTGGTAGGTACCCCCCATCTGCCCCAGAGCTGTATTTGGGGATATGACTAAGCCCCCATAAATTGATAATCTCGGTGCGGGCAAGTGTGGGGGGATTTAGGTACCTAAGAGAGGTACCTAAGAGAGGCAAGTGCCCAGAAGGGGAAAGGGGAGCTCCATATACCGCATTAGGTATGGTCTGGCTCATGCGACCAACGCCGGGAATTATCCAACGAACGATCGATAACGGTCATCCGGGTTGCCTCGCCTACCTCCCCTAGACACTTCTCCCTTCCCAAGACCAACCGTATATCATCACATCGCATCATCCCCGACCTAAAACCTAAACTCCGCAATACAATAATTTGCAAGCGCACGACTAGGCTGGTACTTGTCATTCCCTCTGCGCTCCTTTCGTAGTCTGTCTGCCTGTCATTCAATCAGTCGGTCAGTCGAGTTTCTACATTAGGATCCAAGAAAACGAGCCCGATCAACTCCATACCTTCAATCAAGATGGTTGTAAGTGTGCTCTGCCTGCGTTCCATATTTCCCCGAATGAGGCTCACATTTGCGGCCCCTCATTTTGGTCAAGCACGCTGAATTCTGAACATAAACCTCTCATCAGCTCCTCAATTTACTGACTTTTGGCCTCTGGGGAAAGCTCGGACGTCTAGGCCATTACGCCTTGGACGCCGTCCTCAGTACGTTGTTCCTCGCTCTCCCCGACGTCCTCCCCCCCTATCCTTACCGCTGATTAACGCGTCTCCCTCCCTCGCAGTCTCGACCATCCTCGCCGGCATGCGACGCTCGACGGGCCTTACGTGAGTTTTCCACCATCCCTATCCCATCGATAGTTCAGAGGCGACACGAGACGAGAGTAAGGAGGTTCTTATCCGAGAAGATGGAAGCTAATTGTAGCCGGTGGTTTGCCCGATGCAGTGTCAAGAGCGAGCGTATAACGGGCGAGAACAACGGCGAAATGAACAAATGGGTCAATAAGTACCTCGGTGTAGGCGAGTGGGTTTTGGACCAGTCGGTCGCATTTGCCGGCACCAGCAAGTTCTTCGAGCGCACCCGATAGTGCCGCATACTAGCCCTCTGGCCGGGCTTCATCGTTATGACATGACGGAATCTCTTTGTCTTGGGGCTCCGTGGCATAGATCGGACAGAGAGATGGATGAATGGACGGATACGAAGATCACGACCGGATATGTCTCCCCTCTCGAGCATGCCTCACAACTCTATCATTGTATGGCTTGGGGCTTTTTGTTGAATTCTTCCTATGATATCCATGTTTGCAGACAGATCAGAGAGGCCGGTCCCTCCCAGCCTAGATCAAACGAACCCCCTAGGTCATGTAGTATGCCGGAGGAAACCGACATCAAGGTTCTCGTGTATAACACAACCGAATCAGACCAAGAAAGAGCTTTTGTCAACTCATCTCTGCCATGCCTAAGCTCTTGACGGCCTTTTCATGTTTGCATGCCAAGGGGCATTGCGACGGCTTGCTGTCGCTCGAGGAGGACCATGTTTGATTTCCTCGGAAACATATAGTGGCGTTTTAGCATGAATTTATCAAATATACACCTTTGCATATATGTTCCTATACATGTGCGCTGGAAATCCTGCTTTTATAGCATAGTAATGCATCGTGTCTTGTGCCTCTTCGGCGCCTGAGATACGTATGGGGGAAGAGTCCCCGTCCCGCAATCCGCCGAATAGCCGAGCTTTGCCGACGCTAAGTACCTACCAAAGCTATCTAGCCTGCCTACGTTCCCGCGACTTGGTCCGCTGTGCTAGATAACGTCCGTCCCTTTCGTCCGCCCGGTTGTTTAATTCACTAGTCATTAGTGCCATCAGATAGGTTTAATGAGAAAAGGAAGAAAGTGAGAGAGAAAAAGAAAAGGAAAAAGAGGTTAAAAAAAATATATGGATGAAGGCATATATGTAAGAGGTTGTCTAAGTAGTGTATTAATTTGGTAGGTATAAACTCAGTTACACTGTCTGTCTGTGGGGACTCCACATATTATCGATGTCTCTTGGGCATAGGCATCTCCTTATTAATTACAGTGTATGGTATCATCAACTTCAATATCGCCATTATCGCCGTTGTTGACCATCAGAGAGTAAAACCAGTATTAAACATATATATTCAACGCTTTCCGTACAACAGTGTGTAGAGAAACACTATTCTCACAACTATCCACCCAGCTACTTATCTATCTACCCAGGGGTGATATTAAATATAATACAAAGTGCCTAGATATGTATATATGACTTATATCGTATATAGGCAATCCACGCAAGCAATGCCTGTCTGCGGGTCACCATAAAACGGCATGTCATAACAGTACATTGATTTCCAGTACACGTAGGTATCAATAAATAATAATTAATCATACATCATCACATTAGAGAGAGCCAGCCTCCTCCCTCCAACAAAAAGCAATGAATTGTCAAGCAAGAACACCAGACACCAAACACCCCCGACCTAGACCAGGCTTCAACCAAGTCTAGCGACGTCCCGTCGTAGTCTCGTATATAAAGAAGAAGAAAAAGCGCAGTCTACCACCTAACTAAACAGGTAAGTATGTCGATATAGAGGGTAAGACACATGAGGCTAAGAGAGGCATGACTTAATCCAGAACATGATGGCTCTCAGACAAAAGATCCGGTGGCACCTCATTCGCACTACTCTCTCTGCTCAGAGGGTGCTGTTTCCCGTCGTCCTCATCATCCCCTCTAGCCCCATCCCCGTATACCCCCCTACGATTTTCTAGAGGTTCCCCTGCTCCAGGTCCTGGGCTTGGCTCCAGCCGCTTCCTCCTCGAGGGGCTGTGCATAGACAAGAACTCAGACGGCACGTCATTGTGTTCGTCGTCATCACTTTCATGGCGCACTTCGCCGAAAAGACCAGGCGGTACCTCGTTATCGCCATCGCTATCTTCGTGACGCAGGGCCGCGGTATCGGGATTAGTACCTGTCTTAGAAATCGACCGCCGTAGTTCATCAGTCCCGTCCCAACGCCGGAGTATACTGCCCGTTAGCTCTTCTTCTGAATCCTCCGTCTTCACATCGCCTACCCCGAGCAGATCATCTCCACGTGAAGGTGTAGTGCTGGTACCCGTTCGAGGCGTCACTACGCCATCCGCCCATCCGACAACATGTAGAGTATCCGCGAGCTGCGTCTTGAGCCCATGAAAATAATTGATCTCGGCCCCGAGGGCAGTAACCAGCAAATTCCAGCCCTGTGCCTCCGTGTGCTCGTAAAGTTCTTCAAGCTCATGCGTCGTCTCTTTGCACATGACATATTGCTTCTTTAAAGTCTCGCCCACCTTGTTAAACTGGGAAGAGGAATGCCGCTGCTTTGGGGAGGAGTACTCTGCCATGGCATCGAAGGTGAGTTTGAGCTGTCGATCGTGTGCCTCTAAGCGACCGAGCATATCCTGCCATAATTGTGTCCCCTCGTCCAGGGCGCCGCGCTCCTTATCCACGGCCATCTTGCGCAATTCTAGGACCTGCACCTCCCCTTCCCACCAATCCTTGGCCATGGGCAGTGTTCTCCGCTCAGGCCGCAACGAGAGGAATTCGAATCCCGAGATGTGTTGACCAACGAGGGCGCGAAGATCGGCATCCTGTGTCATGAGTCCCTCGACCTCGAGGACGGACACGTCAGGATAGTTCATGATATCGTTGATACGCTTGTCACATTCGTTTAAGGCACCCTTGTAGCCGCTGAGCTCCGAGTCCCTCGTGCTTTTTGCCTCGGTGATCCTGCTTTCGAGTCTAGCCTTCGTCCTCTTTAAGTCGCAGAGTCTCTCCTCTAATTTCAAAATGTCCTCACATACCACCCGGTGCTTTTCCTCCATCTTTCCAATCTCATTCTTGAGTGGCTGGTCATGGTCTGATTCAATGGCTCTCATCTCGGCAACTATGGAATTCCGCTTTGTCGACAAGTTGCGCAGTCTCGACAGGGCAGCTTTACGCTCTGCGAGCGCCGTTGCGATGTAGGCCTCTTCTTCGTTCTTTAGGTCGGACAATTGGCTCATACAACGCGAAATGCCCAGACGTGCCTCTCTCTTGGACATATGTCTCTTCTTGGGCTGGCGCACGGGGATAACATGTCCGTTTGGTGTGTCGGACATGGGTGTCCCTGAGCGCTGCGTAGTGCTATCATCATCATCACGGGATGTCGTGCTGGCCAAATGCTTCTCCAAGGCGTAGTCCTGGGCGTCCAAAAGCTGTTGAAGCTCCTGCTGCATTTGACGCTCGCGCCTCTCTATCAATTTGAAGCTTTGATCAACCTTTGTAGAGGGAGCTCGCTCGGTGTATGCCGGACGCGTCGGACGAACAGTGAATATACCCTCCAAGAAAGACATTTGAGGGCCGGCGGGAGGGTCACGATCTTCAGGAGCAAAGGACGGGCGCCAGATCTCAGGGGCCTTGGCGTCTTGTTCGCGTGTTTCGTATGCTCTCTTCCCGGCCCTGTAATCGTGAATAGTATCTCCGGTCCTACCAGGTGACCACGGGGGCTCTTGAAATGTCACCGATGCCTTCAGTCTAGCATTGCCGCCGTTGTTTTGCCCATGATGTGTCGAGTTCGGGCCATTACGCACAACGCTAGAACTACCGCCAGTGCCGGGGAATTCATGTGGCAATAGTGTATCTTCAGGTCGGGGAGATAATTCAGCGAGGTGGTGTTCGTCGACGGGGCGCGGAGGAGGGGAGGTATATTGGGGCAGGAGAGAAGACATTCCAGCGTCGCCAAGCCCAAGCTTCGAGAACAGGTTTCCAGTAAAGCTCATGGTACGGTCATGGCCCACTTATGGGTTCATGGGATAGTTAAATAGAAGATATTTCAGAGTTTTGGGTACCTAAGGCAAAGGTAAATCGCATAGTCGCGGGTGGGAGTCAATAGAAGCGTAGCAGTGTCACGGCACAACAGACGAAGAGTATGTAGACGAAATGATTTTGCAAGCAGTAGTATTGCACAGTCGACCGAGCTGTGTCTGAAGGTTGTGTCGGAAGATAGCAGCACGTGTGTCAGTTAAACTAGAGGTTATAGGACTACAGGTATAGACGACGACATCAAGCTCTCCGTAAGTACTAGGTTAAGAAGTAAGTACTAAGTAGGTACCGAGCGAGAGCATCGATGAATGGAAGCGCGATGATATCAGCAGATGGGCGATGGGCTTATCGATAAGGTGAGACATGGCAGGGGTGGTTTTGAGGTTTTCAACTCACGAGCTTCTGACAGGTGAGCTGCTCAGCTGGTTCGGGTTCAGGTGCATCAGTGCACGATAGGCGATCAGTGGCACCTACTAGTACAGTAGTGTAGCCAAGCTAAAAGCGGATAGTTCCGAGCAAGCAAGCATCGCTGATACCAGGTTACCCTACCCTTGGGCTAGGTACCTCTAGGTAGCCCGTTACCGGTAACAGTTACAGGTACCTTACCTAGCGTTTGTATAGAACATACAACCTGAATTATTAACTTACCTATGACATGTGAATCATGTCCATTACACACAGTTTTAGACACCTACTAAGAGGTAAGCAGGTAAGCACTCACCTTACATAAGAAAAGACTAACATAGAGACATGTTCAACAGGATTAATACATTCATATTTGTGATACTTGTGACTTGAAACCGGCAGTCTAGACCCCAAGCAGATCTCAGCCTACAACGATATATATGGATGGACTATAGCCATCTATACTTTAGGTATATTAAACCATACTACCAACCAAGTCAGAAGCGAGCCATTTAGGCGAATATGCACCTTCTCTTTTTTCTCCACGGTCTAGACTTGTACGGTACCTATTTAAGTACTTACCTCTGTTAGGTAGCACATGTAGTTAACGTACTTAGGTAAGTAGAGTGATGATTTGCTTCGGGGTTATTACGAGGAATGTAGATGTAGCCCAAACACCAATCAATCACTTACTCATATATACCTTAGGTATTCTATAGGTATACCTAGGTATATATATACGTACATATATATACCTTTTAGCCTCCATATTCTATACCGCGTAACACCATGGTCCTTGCTACTCTCGCGATCGTTTCGGTGCTACCCGTTGCCATGACACAGAGACGCACATGTGTATATGTATGTGTGTGTGCGTGGCACAATTGTTGATATTACGGTGAGCAAACACTCATCTCGGTGTGAGTTGCGAGTTTGAGTATGAGCCTGGGTCTGAGTCTGGAGGATACTCTGGGTGAGATCACTATCCTGAGTACCGGGTATTATTCACCGCCAGCTTCACAACTGCCCTTGATAAATAGCGAGTGCTCAATTCTACTATCCTCATGTATGTCCATCATCTCAGCCGCCACTTTATTCATCTTCGATATAAGTATTAACATCGAGTGTAAAGTCTACGCCATCTCTCCTTCCTTCAAGGTAGTCTTCATATATCCAAGATTCCCCCAATCAGGGTAGATAACGGAGAAGTACTCGTCGAACCTTCACACGTCGTACTATCTGCTGTGCTCTATTTCACCACTTGAGTACCTCTCGCCCCTTCGAGCACACAACTCATCGATGAAACTCGTTCGGTCGCCTACGCACACCTCCAAATCAACATGCGTCTCGCCGTGGTTTCCGCCATCATTGGCCTCGTCATGGCCCTTCCAAGCCGAGTAGCCGAGCGACAGGTACGGCCGTCATGAACCAAGCACAACCACCACTGTCATCACTAACACCTATTCTTACTCCCTCATCCATGAACTACCTATTAACCCGCTCGCAGGTTAAGACCTCCACCGTCACCGCCGCCGCTCACCCCTTAACTTTCCATGCTCTCGCCCGTCTCGCGCCCACGGCAACACCGCTAAGCTACGGCAAGCCACCAAGCCCAAGCAGAGTTCCCACTAGCCTACGCAACGACGTAGGCACTGACTATCCATCGACTCGCCTATCTCTTCACACTATAGTAAATCAGACCTCTACCAGTGCCCCTCCTCCCACTACCATCGCTGCCTCAACCACCATCTGTACCTTCATCCGAGGCCAATATCCCATCTCCACGCTACCAGCCTTCTGCCGCCCAACACTCTTCGCCAACGCGCCGGCCCGGGCATCGCCAGCGGACCCGCAGATCGCACACTCTACAGCCATTGTGACCATGTCCGCTAACAGCGTCCCGGACAAAGTCAGCTGCTGCGGCGAATGCGCAACCTATTACAACTGCTTCGCCTGGCGCTTCGTGCCCGCTTACGTAGGCGATCCCTCCGCTCGCCAGCCTGGCGGCTTCGATCCCTGGCGTCATGGAAACTGTGAGATCGCGTATTATACCGGAAACAGGAATAGTGATGAAGATGGCGGTAGGGATGACGGGAACGTTGCGAAAACGGGCATCCCTCGCGTTTGTCCCAACGGTCTACTACGCGACATGCTAAACGGAACGGTCAACCCAGGAAACGACCCTTGGTTTGACGGTCTGTTTTATAATGGCTGGAATGACGGTGCTTGCGCCGCGGACCTCGGGGACGTCGTTTTTATTGCTGGCCGGGATCCGGGAGTCGGAGATGGGAGCAAGCTCTGTGGTATTCAGACTACTCTATAATGTATCTGTGACCGCCCTATCCTTCCGGCGAGCGAACCCTACAGCATAGATACGGTGTGCTTCGAAGACCAAGTATATACATACTAGATCCGTGAATAAGGGTGAAACCTTGTGCCGAGTTGCTGAAACTACACCATACCTCTGTAAAAGCATTATCCCACGGAGCAAAAGAAAACAGATGAAAGAAACAATTCATCTGTTTAGTAGAATCATTACCTAGAATTTTATATTTCTATCCTAACAAATTACAGAATTCGATGCCCTAACTTTGTGTACCCACACCTCAACGCCACCACAGAGAATAAGCATTTGGAACGAGAACAGAAACGGGAATGTGAGCGAGAATAGGAGAGGAAAGGAGAGGTTAGAAAAGTAATTCTCGAAAGCAGATTACATAGCCGAGTACCACGCCGGAAACTACGGCACCTATATTGACATCACAATTAGTATCGCATCATATCCCACCATATCCTATCATATCATATCAGACTTATCATAAATACCCTACCTATTATGCATATACACACCGCCCAATCCAGCCGCCAATAACGACGTAGCGCGTCCGATGCTTCAGCTCATATACTCATACATGCCAATCTTCCTCTCAAGACGTCCATGCGCATTCATCTACTAAGCTACATGAGAATGATAACGGCCCAGTCTCTTTCATCAGCCAGCCACATGTAAAAGGATCAGTGGAATATGCCACTCAGCTACAGATCGAATGTTGTGTATATGTCATGTATATATATAAGCAAACATGTAGGCACATATGTAGCTAGACTGCATTAGGTTTTAGGCCGGCGTGCTCGGCATGAGTTCAAGCCGTGGCTACCAGCTCTTGGAGCGGCGGGTATGCAGACGCATCGGAGTAGACAGAGATCAATCGATTGATCAATTGCCTGAATCAATGGCCCAGCCCATCCAACAGAGGCAGATGAATGGTTCATTGCTTCATACTACATATGCGACCGCGACCTGACCCGCCGAAGACGGCTAGACGCGACCATACAGGACGCCTACACTACACACGCCTAGATACTAGCGGCGCTGCAAGGGGGAAATCCAATGCACAGAGTACGTAGGTAGGCAGCTTATTCACCGCAAAAGCTTTTCTTTTTGCTTGCTGGCTTGCTGGATCCTATCATTTGGAATTGAGTCAAGGTACGCTGGGCTGAAAACTTTCCGATATGTGTTTAGTTGTGTCTTTCTCCTTCTCTTCTCTATCGCTTTTCTCTGCTGCTCGCAAGCACCGGTAACAGACTAGCTGCGCTCCGGACCACTATATATACTGCCTTGATCAATAAGGAAAAGAAAAGGAGATGGGGTATTGGTGACGGTAGAACTAAACTGGAAAGAAATCGACGAGAAAACCGAGTTCGCCAGAAAATGATGACGACCGAAAGAGCGGATCTTATAGCTCGGATGCTACCCCAGATGACGTTGGGAACCGGAGCCCCGGGTGATCCGACCGCCCCGCCTTCCCCCTTACCCACGTCCATGACCCCGGCCGAGCGCGCCCACGAACGCTTCAGTCTCAGTGGCAACGCCATCGTGACGGGTGGTGCGGGGGACCTCGGGTTCGCCGTGAGCAAGGCCCTACTCGAGCACGGAGTGCAGGGCCTCATGGTCTTCGACGTGGATCCGATAGAGGCTGAGGCCAAGATCTCCATGCTGGAGACGGAGTTCCCAGATGTCAGGATTCGATTCTTAAAAGTCGATATTACGGATGAGGCAGCTGTCGATGCCGCCGTTGCGCAGACCGTGTCGCTCCTCGGCCCCGTGACGACGCTTCTAAATTTTGCGGGCATGGTCTGCTGCGGACATGCGCTTGATTGGATGTCGAAGGACTGGAACCGTGTGCTCAATGTGAATACGATTGGCGCATTCTTCGTGGCGCGCGCCGTGGCGAGACACATGATTGTGCATAAGACGGGGGGCAGCATGGTTTTTGTTGCTAGCATCTCGGCACACCAGGTCAACTTCCCTCAACCCCAGGCGCCGTATAACGTCTCCAAGGCCGGCGTGAAGGCCATGGTTCGGTCCCTAGCCGGGGAATGGGCACGCTACGGTATTCGGGTGAATAGCGTATCTCCTGGGTATATGGATACGATTCTGAACGAGGGTGATGGCCTCGAGGAAGCGAGGAAGACTTGGCTGAGTCGGCATCCGTTGGGACGCATGGGACAGCCTGATGAACTATGTGGTGCCGTGGTTATGCTTGCGAGTAGGGCTGGTAGCTACTTCAATGGGTCTGATCGTGAGTTGCCCTCTCCCCCCTTCGTTTCTCCTAGTTCTACCATAGATCAATTGAGAGACGGTAGTTCAAGTTTGCTGCTTGCATACCTAGAACGGGAGTGGTGGGCGCATATTCGTCACACCACATCACGTTTGTTTTGGTTAGAACCCCGAACCATTTACAGATCACGCTGACTCAAGATCGTTGCAGTTCTAGTAGATGGAGGACAAACCCTGTTCACGTGATAGGCTTATAGAAGGTAGCGCATTCCTTTGGTAAGGTAAATTGGGTGGTGAAAAAAAGGAGTAAACAATAATAGTAGTCTTGCGCCTACTTGCGGGCCTCGGCCTTCCTCTCGCGAATCGCCGTGCTACTTATTTTAGTCGCAAAGTCCTTTTTTGTATGAGTGGGACTATCGATGCTGGCCTCAGCATCCAGGACGTCTACTTCGAAAATCTCGAGTTCGTGCCAGCCAAGTTCTCTACGCCGTGCATTCACGGCATCACCGCCGGATCGCGTTTCTCCAGATACTACGAGCACGTCCATCTCTTCTTCAGTGGTAGTGGGCCCAAAGGCATCTCGGAGTACGACGCAATGGACCTCAATTGTGCCATCCCGAAATCTAGCAACCACTTTGTCATCTTTCTTCGTGACGTCCGGTTTTGCCCAACCGCTTTTAGAGAGTTCAAGGATAGAGGCCAGAAATTCGATAACGTTCGTAACGCGCAGATCCCATGACTGTACGAATTCTGCATATTTCTTTCGTTTTAGTAGCTCATCGCCGGTAACGCCGATGATGAATCGTGCTGGGCTCGCCGTAGGCTTTTCTGGCACGTTAAGCAGTATAGCGGCGGCAGTCAAGAGCAGTTTATGGCCAGCGTGTAGATGATCGAATGTACCTCCAAGACAGACGATGGAATGCGTCTTTGTTTGCGTAGTAGACAGGGAGTTCTCGGTGAAAGCGAGCCCACTTTCGACAACGATCAGTTGATCTTGCCTCAGCGTCTGAATATGCTCATATATCTTCAAATAAGAAGAGAAAAGGCGATATCCCGGTTCACTATTCACATGAAAGATCTGTTTCCAGGGGTGATAAGCCGAGGCGAATGTGGGCAGGCCAACGACGACGGTGTTATTGGCATCAATGGCCGGGCGACAATCCTGTGGCAGAGGTTTTGACGGATCATGGTCGATGAAAACCACGCGCACGTCTATTGATTCGGGCCCAGCGTGCATCTCGCTCGGGACGGAGAGCTGAGCACAGACAATGGCCACAATGCTGTAGACACGGGCCAGAACAGACTGCGCGACGGGCCATGAGAGGGACTTTTGGTGAGGGTTGGGACCGTCCGGTGTGAGTATGGGCGAGACGATCCCAACGAACAGAGTTGAACCTCTTTCGCTATGATCCTCTTCATTCTTTAATTTTGTTATGGCAGCTTTGATGGGAGGCTTATAAGCGGCAATCAGGGTGGCATGGTCTGCTGGATGGGGTGGTGGGGGTAGAAGTAATAGCGAGGGGTCCTGAAGCTGCTGCTGGTTATGATGATGCCCCTCCATAGCTAAGAGTAGAGACGGGAGCCTCGGGATCCTTTATCTGGGAGAGGGAGGAAGAGAGAAGGAGAGAGATGAATAAAATGGTGGATGAAGTGATATGTTAGGAAGAGAATCAGGAAGAGAAGTCGAAAGAAAAGCCGGTACAAGTTGAGATGCCAAGTACCTAGGTAATTATTACGGGTGTAGTTATCAACTAGTACGCGATACTATATGCCTAAGTACTCAGGTAAGGTAAGGAGGAGAAATGTAGGTAGGTCAATCTAGGTAGGTTAACCTAGGTAGGTTAACCTAGGTAGGCATCCAGATAGTCAGTCTACTTAGGTCAGCCTAGGCAGGCTGGACATTGAGTTGCCGTAGGACAAACCATCCACGTTCTCAGTCAATCCCTCTGTCTGGACTCATTCCTCGGCAAATACCTAGACGACAAAGTGGGACGGGACAAGGTGAAAACGGTGACGTGAGATGAGCAAGGCCCGCTATAGGTCAGACCACCTTTTCATTGTATTAACTAAGTATCCCGAGTAGCTAATTGATTACCTTGTAAACGTATCAAAACTCGGAGTCCAAATTCAATGGGTGTAAATATCATGTAATTAATGTTGCTACGTAGTATCGAATAGCATACACAAGATGAGAAATGTTGAGCCGTCGAGTTGGATGTGATGGGGTGCGCCGTATCAGTTACCGAATGCGCAAGTGAAACAGAGGTACCTCTACCAAGTCATAAGCCTAGGTGGTGTGTTACGCACTTACATGTACTACTCTACTGATAGCACGAAACAGAGTTTTCTTGAGTGATCAACCTGCTGGAATTAGGTGTAGGAAGGTAAGTTATGGGTCAGACCAGGGGTCTGACCCCTAGTTAATCTACCATTTCCCCCCCGCCACTCAGCCACCACTAGCCACTTTTCCACGCCACACCACAACAACGGTGACCAAAGCATTGAATTACCTATTCACATAAATCAATCGCATCCGGATGGTGTAGATATCTCAGCCCTCTCGAATGCATTCTATCTTGATGCTTTCTCATTTTGTCAGCTCAGGGGAAGAAAACAACGCTCATACACAGCGATAATCTATAGAAATACACCTAATTAGTAAAGCTAGTCATCATATACGATACAATATGATATACCTACCGTGTGAGCTAAATACCTAGTAGGTAGTGAGTTAGGTTCGATAAGTTCCTAACAGCGCACTATTGGGCATCCAAGACCGACAATGACAACATCAGGTACAAGATAGGAAGCAAAGTTATTTAATGGAAATGATCATGAAATAGGATGAGAGGTAAATCTGCCAACTACCTACATATGTACTATAGGTACTTAAGTACTTATCTATCTACCCACCTAAGGTTCAATAATTACCTATGCACTTAAGGTCACTCCCGTCATTACCTACATACGGTATCTACTTCAAGATTAGAGGCAGTGCTCTCGCTGGCGTTTCTACTTCTACTGGTGCCCAACCAAGATGCCTGAAGCCTGCTGAATAGTGGAGACCAGCGCGCTCTGTGTGGTACTTACAGAAGTAAGGGTCCAGCGTGCCTCCAATCTGCCTAGGTCTAGAGTTCAATCGGTACCTACTTAAGTACCTAAGCTAACGGTATGTCAGGGCTTCAGGATAGGTACCGTAGGTACACCCCCTCTCCTCCACATCCCATCCCGGCGCAGTGCCCGCAGTGCCTGGTGCAGTGCCCAGCGCAGTAAACCAGCGCATCGTATCGCCAACCCCTCCGCCCGGAAATCCTGGCATCGTTCGCAGTATTCGCGACGACGAGAGCGAGAAAGCGATACTAGATAGCCCCCTTTCCATTGCAACGGCCATTGCAAAGGGCATCGTGTGCATCGATATTTCGAATTAGCGACGGTATCGGGTCCTCACGTCTATACTAGTGCTTCCTGCTCAAGGCCACACCTGAACCGCCGTGCTATCATCACTCCTATACATCCGTACCTTGCTGTCCTTGTTCTTCTTCCACGTTCATTTCTACTTCCATTTCGAACGTCGTCCATCCAACCCTGCTGCAGCAGCCCTCTCTGCCCGCTAGAGCTCTGCGCGCAACAAGCCACTGCACTTCCATACCCACCCCACCCTGCCTACACAGTTCCTAAGCTGTCCTGTCGGCTACCTATTTTCAAACATCATTCAAAGACAACAATAGCAACGGAGAATTGCTCGCTCTCTACCAACAAGGCGTTCGATTGGCTACCACAGACCGGGTCAGGCCAGGCCAGCCGAGGCGCTGGGTCGCAAGCAAATGAACCTAGCAGTCAGTCAGTTGTACATGCATTCACTCATTTAGCCCGTCGTCGCCCTTCTGTTTCACCTCGTCGTCGCCGCTTTGGTCCGTCCTCACACTTCCTCCCGACCCACAGCAGACATGTTCCACCTCTAGCCAGCGAAAAGGGGATACCTAGACTAGATGATTAACTAGAGACTTCTGAATAGCCATTCCCCGACCAAGCAAATCCAATCCTTCGACGATCCGGCGCGACTAGATACCTAGACACCTTACTTGCAGGCACTTCGCCCATTAGTGCCTCCAGAGCTCTCCCACGGCTCCGCCCTAATCTAGTATTTACCATCTAGATAGTACTTGCGTATCTTGGAGTGTATATACCGTACTCAACATGAATCCGACGGGGCAGCAGTACGGAGCCGCCCCAAGGGGGCGGCCCATCAACTACGTCCAGCAAGTTTCGGACGAGCTCCATATCCCCTCCAACCCCATGAACCATGCTACCGCTAGCCAGATGTCTCCGAGGGACTTCACCACTGCACCCGGCCCTCAGATCAAGCTCGAGCAACCCCCATCTCAGCCCGGTCATCCGCCCCAATACCAGTCCTCTTCCGCCGTCCCAGGTGTCCTTCAACCTGGTCGTCCCGGTGGCATGAGCACAAACCCTGCCCCTCCCCTATCAAGCATGTCTGGCTCCATTCAACATTCACCGAGCGAATACGCCTCGCCTTCTAAACCTCCGTCGCTGAGTATGTCGCATACCTACACGAGATCGAGTCCTGCCGACCCTTACGAGACTTCCGCGCCCACTACCTACACGCCCTATACGCCTACTACGCCCGGGGGCTCGGCAATTCCCGGTCAATCTCAGTATATATCGCCCCAAGATCCCAAGTACACCGCTCCTGGGTCGCACAGAAGCATTTCTAATACGCCGCTTGGTCTCGCTGACATCCGGCCACGCGCCGACTCAAGCCTGTCAGACAGCCAACCCGGTACCATGGGATACGAACTCGCCAACTCACAGCCCTCGACGAGTAACTATCTAGCCCCTTGGGCTCTTTACGCCTTCGACTGGTGTAAATGGGCACCGCAAGGCAAAGGTGCTGGCAAGGTGGCCGTTGGTAGCTACCTCGAAGACGGACACAATTTTGTATGTTTTCACGAGCCTACATTCACCAACGGCCCCTTCCTAATACTATCTCCTCATCATCTATTATGGGGATCGCACAAACTAACGCATCCCATCTCAGATACAAATTCTCGATACCCAGATTGTAAATACACCCCAAGATATCTATACCCCTGGGTCCCCCAAACACTGCCTCGAATTTACCAAGATCGCAGAAGCGACACATTCGTATCCCGTTACGCGCTTATTATGGGAACCTCCATCATCACAAAAACAATCAACTGATTTATTAGCGACCTCTGGTGATCATCTAAGACTTTGGTCTCTTCCCTCAGACCCGCAGTCGGCGCATTCCAGTTCCATAAACAACAAGTCTGCATTAGGCGCCCCCATCACAAAATTGACCCCGTTAGCCCTGTTGTCAAATTCAAAGACACCAGATCACACCGCCCCATTGACCTCGTTGGATTGGAATACCGTCTCCCCGAGTCTCATCATCACCTCTAGCATCGACACCACCTGCACCATATGGGATATACCCTCTCTGACTGCCAAGACGCAGCTGATTGCCCATGATAAAGAGGTCTACGACGTTCGGTTCTGTGCCAATAGTGTGGACGTCTTTGTGAGCTGCGGGCAAGATGGCAGCGTGCGCATGTTTGATCTTCGAAGTTTGGAGCACAGCACTATTATTTATGAGCCTACAGCCAAAGACGATAGAGGTAAGCTTTGTTAGCCTCTTAGAACATAGAGTGTCCCTTCTCTCCTACTTACGATGCATATAGACGCCAATGGCGGTAGGATAAGCCCTACGCTAGCCCAGCAGACCATGACGATTGCGCCTCCACTCCTGCGGCTCGCCACTTCACCACATGACACTCACCTCCTAGCCACATTTGCTCAAGATTCCAACGTCATCCGTATACTGGACGTTCGGCAGCCCGGTCAGGCTCTGTTAGAATTACGCGGCCACGGAGGATCAGTCAACTCAGTGGAGTGGTCACCGGGAAGGAGAGGATTGGTTGCATCCGGAGGAGATGATTGCCAATTGTTGCTGTGGGACCTTATGAACAGTACCCCAACCACTGGGCCTTCATCCAACGGGGGTGGCGGAACAGAGAAGCACATTACGCCCGTGGCTAGTTGGAATTGCGATTACGAAGTAGGTAACCTAGGCTGGGCTCCTCCCCTCGATAACAACGACAGTACCGGGGATTGGCTTGGTGTTAGCGGTGGCCGGGGTGTCTGGGGAGTCAAAGTCTGAAGAAGCTGATTTTTTTTACGGGACTACGACGATGCTTGAAAGGGTTAAGCCTGCAAAGACGAAAATCACGACTCCTTCTCATTCTATGCAGCTGGACCGATAAAGCGTTACAGGAACTAGGCCATATCTCGCGCGCCCGAGTCATAGACAGGTTCGCATATCAGTATAGAGCATCAAAACGACGAGCTCACGACGGTAAGCGTGCACGAAGATACCCAGGAGCAGTCAGGAAAATGGTTTAAAAATGGAGGATTCTCACAATTCAGATGACGCTCGCACAACACAACGATACTGTCGTTGTCAGCTGGGGTTAGCTGCACGAGTAACATATGAATTTTATACTGCGACCACGTATACCTCTTCCTCCCTAAAAACATGCAATAATATAGTAGTAGTCGTACGGCGGGCGCTAGGTACCTAGGAAAGGGAGGAGAGGAGATCAAATGATATGCGTATGGCATGTTTATTATAACAATAATCATTTGTTGGCCAAAAATTACAAGTTTGACTATTGATTTATTCCTTGAGTATAAAGTTTAGCTCTTGTTTCTCGGTTGCTTTAGATATATGGTGTCATAGAAGATGACAAAACCAGAATTGGCCGTATCTATATCCAAGTTTCTGAATAATAAGATAAGCGAACATGAGAGCATAAAATGCCATTTGATACGTCGTATCACCAAACTTGGAGAAAAGAGACGTGCGAGTTGTTGGCTGAAAGCACGCTAACATGCCTGCTTGTGTGGGGTTGACCGAGATGGCGAGAAGCAGGATCCCCCCAGCTTGGTGGTAAGTGGCGGACGATGGTTTTTGCCTTCAGGCGGTGTAATGGGATGGAATATATGAAGTGGGGTGCAGATGGGTGATGGAGGTAATGAAGGGGAAGGGGGAAGTGGAAAGGGCAAAGGCAGGTTGGGCCGCGATGTGTAGTTGGATTTGACGAATATATTTGCATTATATCTACAATACGTTGTTATGAGCATCATATGGAAATACCTACCTAAGGGACTGGCTCAGCGGTTATAGTCATGTCTTCTTATACAATGATATACAGGCTCCAGGCCATAAGTTAATTATTATCTATGGCATTATGGTATTGACATTTATACCAACTAGTATTAATAAAATCGAAAGCCGTTTCTGAATCTATAGTCAAGAAGGCCTATATGTTTCACAAGGGAAGAGTGTAGTTGTTTTGTATAAATACCTAGGAAGATAAAACGGATTACAAATCTTTAAAGTGAGATTTTTAATTCTGTTATGTGCTGTCCAGCAGTTTGACTTCTTGGGCTCGGTGAAGAGGGCTTTATCCTGGAGTAAGCGGATCTAACCAAATAGCTAATTAAAAGGGAGCTTCGCCCTTTGAGCTTGGTGTCATAAAGCGCATTGATGGTTGTATTTCTTCCTTCTCTTGAGATTACGCCTTACATTCCTTGATTGTGTGCTTTTTCCCTTTTATCTCCTTTTTTAAAAAAGGGGGGGGGGATCATGAAACAATAGTTATTCATACTAATAATCTTCATGAGGCTATTTTTACATGCTATTTCGCAACCATTGTAGAATTAGATTTATCTTCGAGTTTTCTGGACTTTCATCTGGTCTAGAAACTCCAACAAAATATATGCATCTCGAGGCCTGACCGTTTTAATCGTAGTTTATCAACTGGGCGGTGCCGTGGGACAAATCAATACCCCCCCTAAAGGACGAAAATCCGAAAACCGTTTCCTGCGGATTTATATAAAAATTGGCATAGGAATCCCCGTCACAATACTTGGTTATTTGCTTCGATGTCAAGATAGTTGAACTCTCATGTCACCGGAGTACCTACCCGGAACTTGAGGTCTTGAATATGCTATCTTACCCAGCCACAGATGTCAGCCACAGGTGTTCACGGATCGCACCTGCAAGTTTATGACTCGCATTATAATTGATCCACTACTGTACCATTTCACGCTAATGCAGATTTGGTAAGCGCACAATAGAGCTCTGCAGTACTTACTTGGTATGTACAGTACACTCACTACCTAGAGTTAGAGTAGGTACATAGTGGAGAGAGGCTCGGTAGCCTTAGCCACCTTTTAGTTGAGCGCGTCGTCTCAAAGAACTTCTCTACTCTCTCTTCAATCTTCACATCATCCTCACATTATTAATTCTTTTAATCTATACTTCCCTTTTTATTTGTAACATCTTTACGTGCGTGGATAGCTTCTGGAATTCCCACCTACCATCCACAACATAGCGTTTTTTTTTTTCGCCCGTTGACACAATGAGCGACCCGCGCGACTACAACGATGCCGAGTCAGAAGAGGAGGATGACTTCAACCCAGCCCCCGCTGATATGAGCGATGACGAGATCAAGGGCGATGCCGATGATGACGAGGATGACGGCAGACCAGTTGCAAAGGAATCTACCGCTGCCCGCAAGAGACCTATTACCTCCCAGCAGGATGATGATGAAGATGAAGACGAAGAAGCCAACGATGGTGGCGAAGGAGACCAAGGAGAAGAAGACGACGACGAGGAAGAAGAAGAAGACGAGGATGAGATACAGGTGAGTAATTGATCGATTCATCACTTACCAAGTACCACAGGGCCTAATTCGTGTTGCCTCGTTAGGGACATCGTCGCAAACGCCGCCGGGATAAACGAAACGCATTTTTCGATATCGAAGCTGAAGTCGATGACGAAGACGAGCCCGAGGATGATGAAGAGGCAGAAGCCGAGAACGAAGGCTTCATCGAGCAAGAGCCTGGTGATTTTGGTGACGCCGGTCGATTAGAGTCCGATCGACGACACAGAGAGCTCGACCTGCAGCGCGACCGCATGAACCATGAAGACCTACAGAAGGAAGCAGAATCATTTGTGCGGAAATACGGCCATAGACGGCATGCTAGAGGCATGGGCGACACGAGCGTTGTTCCACAGAGGCTACTTCTCCCCAGTGTCGACGATCCCTCCATCTGGGGTGTGCGTTGCAAGGAAGGCAAAGAGCGGGAGGTCGTATATTCCATCACGAAGCGCATCCAGGAAAAGATAGGAACCAAGGACGAACTGGGCATCACCGCCGCCTTCGAACGGGGTGGTCCAAATTCCATCATGAAGGGTCTGATCTATGTCGAGGCATATCGACAGACCGATATCCTTCAAGCCCTCGATGGGATGCTCAACGTGTACCCCCGAACGAAGCTCCTGCTAGTCGACATCAAGGAGATGCCCGACCTCCTGCGAGTGCAGAAGACTCCCACCCTAGAGCCGGGTGCGTGGGTACGACTCAGACGACCCTTGAAATATGCTGGTGACCTGGCCCAGGTTCAAGACATAACAGAGAATGGTCTGGATGTAAGAGTGCGTTTTATCCCTAGATTGGACTATGGGGTGCGAGACGAATCGTTCTCAGGAAACAATGCGGACGGAAAGCGAAAACGCCCCATGATTGGCCCGAAACCCCCTCAGAAGCTCTTCAGCGAAGTTGAGGCCCGAAAGAGGAACCCGCGTAACCTTACAGGCAACCCCCAAACCAATGTCTGGACATACAATGGCGATCAGTTTGAAGGCGGCTTCTTGGTTAAAGACATCAAGATTCAACACCTTACCGTCAACGATGTCAGCCCGACCTTGGAGGAAGTGACACGGTTTACGTCCGGGGGTGAAGATGGTGTTGAGAATATCGATCTCAAATCGCTCGCCGCCAGTCTTAGAGATAGTAACGCTACTACTACTTACCTTCCTAATGACGTAGTCGAAGTCTATGAGGGTGAGCAGAGGGGTGTCATTGGTAAGGCTACGAAAGTACAAGCAGACATTGTCACTTTGGAAGTCACCGAGGGTGAACTCGTCGGGCAGACGATTGATGTGCCGACGAAGGGCCTACGCAAGCGATTCCAGCTTGGTGATCACGTCAAGGTGATTGGAGGCAGCAGATACCGAGATGAGCTGGGCATGGTAGTCAAGATTTCCGAGGATCGAGTGACTCTTCTTACTGATCAAACAAACACCGAGATTACCGTCTTCAGTAAGGATTTGAGAGAGGCCAGTGATATTGCTGGCCAAGGATCACTCGGTCAGTACTCTCTCCTCGACCTTGTTCAGCTAGACCCCACTACGGTTGGCTGTATCGTCAAGGTTGACCGCGAGTCGTTGGTGGTACTGGATCAGAATGGCGACACCAGACAGGTCATGCCATCGCAGATTGCGAATAAGCTACCAAAGAGGAAACTTGCCGTCGCTGCCGATCGTACAGGTTCCGAAATTCGACCGGACGATGTAGTTAAAGAGTATGGTGGCATGGGTCGACAAGGCAAGATCATTCACATTCATCGTAGTTACGTTTTCTGTCACACGCATCAAACAACAGAGAATGCCGGTATTTTCGTTTCTCGGGTGAGTAGCGTATCCACAATCTCCGCCAAGGGTGGGCGAATCAACGCCGCATCATCGGGACCAGATCTGGATTCGATGAATCCCGCAAAGAAGCTTAATCCCACCGGAAGAAATGATATGCCACCTCCCCGACAGGTGTTCGGACGCGACAAGCTAGTCGGTCAGACTGTTACCATTCGCAAGGGAGGTTGGAAAGGCCTCTTAGGTCGAGTCAAGGATACCACCGATACTCACGCTCGGGTAGAACTCCATACAAAGAGCAAAGTCATCAGCGTTCCCAAGACAGATTTGATGGTCAGAGACAGTGTCAGTGGCCGCGAGATCAAAAATTACGAGAACAGACGTCCGGGTGGACCAAACGGAACTCCCGCAAGACCGCAAGAACGTGCCGCCCCCGACTGGAATGGTGGAAGTCGTACCCCTGTCGCGGCATCGTCAGCCAGAACACCAGCTTGGAAGACACCATCAGGAGGAGCTGGCGGTCGAACACCCGCTTGGGGTAGAGGAGGCGATGGCGGGCGAACACCTGCATGGGCCGATGGTTCGAGAACTGTTAACCCTTACGATGGGAACAGGACAGCCTACGGTGGTTCGGGCGGTCGTACGCCTGCATGGTCTTCGGGCGGTTCCAAAACCCCTGCTCATGATTTCGGGGGCAAGACACCGGCCTACAGTGGCAGCGGTGGTGATACATGGGGCTCCAAAACACCGTACGGCGCCTCGGCAGCTACACCTGGCGCGACTGGAAGTGATTCATGGGGCTACACACCCGGCGCGAGCGGGTCATCTACCGCGTACGACGCACCGACTCCTGGCGCGAGCTTGTTAGGAGCACCCACACCTGGCGCTTTGAACGCCCCGACTCCCGGCGCATACAATGCACCCACACCTGGTGCACCAACACCCGGCGGAGGGTGGCAGAGCGGCTGGGGAGCCGAGTCTGCGCCTACCCCGGCTGCTGCGGCCCCAACGCCGGCCGCTAGTGGTGGCGGATACTATAGCGCCCCGACCCCTGGTCCATACACTGCGGACACGCCTGGGCCGAGATATACTGATGATGACTAAAAAAGGGATGGTGTTGTATTATATGCATAGCAAAGGAGATAGTGGAAGAATTGCCTTTAGGTAGTTGTTGAAGGAGACGACAGGCAAGAGAAGAGCTAAATGGAGTTTGGGTTCGCCTTTTCTTTTCGTCGCTTCGCGGATTAACTATGGGCTTAGGTAAAGACTGGTGAATAAAGACGAATCACGTGAAATATCCTTTGCTCCGTCATAGTGTGATGGCTTACATATCTAGCTCATCTAGCAACATTATCAATATTATGATAACTAAGTTTTAGAGATGGTGATAATATGAGGCTTTTGCTCGTTTATAAAATGTATTGAGATTGATTTGCCCTAGGTTTTCTAGTCGACCGTTGAGCTGATTGATGCATGAATCGACAATGGCTTTGACCTATTGATAATACCGAGACAGGAAGTAAGCAACAAAGTCTTTATGATTACTATGTCTAGCTACTATTTGCTTAGACCTTTCTTTCTTATTATGTGTTGTTTCTACGTAGGATATATATTTCAATGTGACAAGACTCTGGTAATCCTTTTTATTTTATTTTTGACGCACTAGGCTACTATCCATTCCCCGTTTGGGTACATCTTGTCACAACATAAAACTATAGCACTATATTACAACATTATCAAAAGTAGAAACGTAGCCAAAGCAGGGCACTTCGCAGTCCGTAGTCACTTACATGGGTGTAATTGCGAGGACCCGTGATATATCTTGATTTGTCGAGATGTGTTATTATCAGAATATTCACACGGCGTATCACTACACGCTTCTTAGTTTTGACGCTCGCGAGCAAGAAAACCACGCTTGTGGGCGTGAATGCCCTGAGGGACGAGGCTAGGGGGTAGGCGAACAAAGTGTCCTCTACACTCGTGCTGTTGGTTGGAAAGCTTGCCTATCCTTTAGTGTGATGATATTGTTAGTATTGTTAGTGATATTACGGGGGACAGTGTGATGTAGGTCGTGGGTTCATAGATAGTGGAATGTGTTCGTGGGCTTTTGTTGAGGACGTATTTATGCCATTCTCTACCGCGGAAGAGCGGATTTTGTTTAGGTTGGACCGTGATCCTGAATATGAGGGCGCCGATATGAGGAACGGGATTGAGGCTGAGTCTATATCCGAAAAAGTGGAAAACGCTTATTTGTCTATCTTCTCATGCTGCGGGTGGGATAGGCGGAGATAGAGAAGGACGACTTATTGACAATCTATATCAAATTTTACCCTAATTAGAAAATAGATTTTCTGTGACTCTATCTTCTACAACTGTTGTTTACTATTTCATAGTCATTGATTACTGAGTGTCTGGCATTTACAGGGCCTAGAACATTCTAGTAGAGAAGGCGAATATGTTACCTTGTACTGTAGAGCTTGATCTGACACTTACGAGAACTGGCTGTCAGTTAAACAAAGCGTACATTTTAAAGCAGTACGCCTGTCTTCACCAAACAAACCTCTTGTTAAAGAATATCATCAATGTTACCAATCTACACCTCTAAGAAAAAAAAATATAAATATCTCGAGACACGTCCTTCCTTTATTCTTCCTCCTTTCTATTTTCTTTATTAAAACAAAAGCCTTAGACAAAAATGGATAAAAACAACCAATCAAGCAGCCAAAAAGCCAACCGAGATAAAACTCAGCAGAAACAAAGCAAAGCTGACAAAGAGCCTTCATTTTTGGAAACTCTCTTCTGCATCCCAGTAAAGTCAGGGAAATCGGCTAAACAAGCCCGACAGCCTACGAAAACGCAAGCAAAGAGCGACAAGCAAGAAGAAAAGGAGCGGGCTAAACAGCAGGCCAAGAGCGAAAAGCAAGAGGAGAGGGAGAGGGCTAAGAGTGCTAGACAGCAGAGACGAGATGCTCGCGTTGAGCGCTTGCTGAATCATTAAGTGACGATACATCACTTGGTGAGTTAAAGGCCCCATAGGGAGAGCAAGCAAGCAACGGGTGAGTATGACTTTTCTATCTTCTTGAGGGAAAGGAAGGGAAGGGGGGAGTTTCTAGACATCTGTTCTGAATAGCTAATTAAAATGAATGTTGGAGGAAAGAATAATACAAAAATGAGGTTTTAAAAAAACCAAGAGTTTGACTAGTTACACTGCTATTAATCGATGAAGGTGACAAAGTGTATCTTGAAGACGTTGTAGCTCGGGAATATATTCATGAAGTGACTTTGGTAGATGCCATCCGCCAACCCCCGTTAAATATTCTCGAAATTTTTTTGATTAGCTCCGTTTAATTCCCATGAATGATAATTTTTATATGTGACTAACATTGAATGAATACCTTGAAGCAATATGTAATCCCTTTCCTAAGTACCTGCATCTACATCTTGGAGAATCGATCGATCTAGCTGGCTGGTGTAATCAGCTGTCGCGGACCGTTACCTAGGCCTGCCTCACGCATGCTCCCCAATATTGTGGCTGGTGCCCGATGTGGCTTGACTGTAGGTAGATAGAGAGATAAGATAAGGTTAGCAGCACATTAACCACACAAACTCAATTTTCCAATATTCCGTCTACGCCACACAACCCACGATCCACCCATGCGCAAACGAGATCCATCACCCACCAACCCAGACTAGATTTACAACACCTCCATCTAATCCCATCCGTCTTCCAGCGATAACACCAACATCAACCATCACCTCTTCCCCGACAATACCTGACCATCCACCGACAAGATGGCTGACGAATACGTATGCTCTCCCCCCATCTGTCTTTGTCTCTGGTTCAGGCTCTGGCTCTGCCACCCTCCCGCGACAATTCGATATATACACAACTCCAATTGGAAAAACGGCTGATCTTTGGTTTCTCACGAATAGGATGCTGTCGCCGCCGCCGAGCTGAAGAAGAAGAGAGCCTTCCGCAGTATGTCCTCCCCCCCTACAATCCAACAATCCAATGATCCAGATAATCCCATCATTGTCGACTGTCGATCCAACTCGATTCAATCTGTTATCCCCACATGGCGACATACAAACGAGACGTGACTGATTGACTGACTTGTCGACTCTTCCTCTAGAGTTCTCCTACCGTGGTGTGGAACTTGACAACCTCCTCGAGCTCGGATCCGATGATCTGCGCACTCTCTTCCACGCCCGTGCCCGCAGACGTCTCTCGCGTGGTCTTCGACGCAAGCCTATGGGTCTCGTCCGAAAGCTCCGTACTGCTAAGCAGAATGCTGCTCCCAACGAGAAGGCAAGTAGGCTTCTGTGTATACCTGCTGAGACCACGTTGCTGACTGGAATCATGAATATTCAGCCCGCTGAGGTCCGAACCCACCTCCGAAACATGATCGTCGTCCCCGAGATGATCGGTTCCGTTGTCGCTATCTACAACGGCAAGGTCTTCAACTCCGTCGAAATCCGCCCTGAGATGGTTGGACAGTGAGTCACACCTCACTTTTATGTTGAACTGCTGTGTCTTGTCGATGCTGACCACTGGGAATTATAGCTACGTCGGCGAGTTCTCTATCTCATAGTACGTTCCCCTGCTTAGCCCACTTCTACTGGTGAAGAAGACATGCTAATCGCTCGACAGCACACCCGTCAAGCACGGTCGTCCCGGTATTGGTGCGACACACTCTTCTCGTTTCATTCCCCTGAAGTAGAGAGAATATGGGTATCTGGGTTATGGGATCTGGTGTTGTCGGGCATGACTCCTACGAACCACACGCACGTCGGGCTCGAGAGGGCTCGACTGTTGTAGCTATGGCTTTAGACGAGTGCCTGGCGAATGGGGCACGCCTAGCAATTTCCAGTGGTATTTTCTTTTGTCTCCAAGATGAGCGAGACCTATCGTCGTTGAGATGTTATTGTGACGTCGTTTACGAAGTGATATAAGGAATACAAAAGGCGTCGTCTGCCGGCGGCGGAACTGCCTGCGTGAGGTTCTACTTCAATCGATTATCCTAATGCCCAAAACCACATGACCATCGAACTTGAATATGTACGGCTGACAAGGACTCTGTGACCATTTGCTGTGCCAATATCATCTATTGGAGAAGCGACTACTGCTATTATGGCCGGATCTGTTTGTATTATCTGATGTTATAAGAATAACATGAGTAAACTACTCACTGGTCGTCTATTCTTAACAACCTGTTGAGAAGTACTCTGAAACCTGACAAAAAGACGGCCAGCCTGGGGCTGGATGGCTATTCCCCATCCAAAAAACAGGCTACTGCGGAAACAGTCGCTGGCTTGGGAATAGGAACGTTGGAATAGATCCGTTAATATAATTTGCACACGAAGTTCTACTACTCTATGAAAAGGAGTAAAAGGCCGATGGCGAAAAGAGACGTATTCAACAAAGGATATCTCGATACGTCGGGAGCACCTTAGTCACGAGTAGAGTGATGATAGCGGCTTGGTGGTGCTGCCGTTATTATATGCATTGACTTGGCAGGTAAACGTCATCTCCTAAACTAGGCAAGGTAGTCTGAACACAACGGCTACGCCCTCATGCGTAGAGATGGAGCTATGTGTACACTCTCGTCACCATTACCTACTCAGCAAAACGGAGAACCAAATGGGTACGACTAAACGCAGTGGTATATGTAGTGAGGGGCTGAGTTAATAGAGCAAGTTATTGATATAAGAGAATACGTTGCTTGCGCTTAGTCCCTTATTTAATGAATTTTCCCCGGGTTAATACGGCGGTGTGTGGTTATCTCGGCTGACTTGAATCCAGAATTGCCCGCTGCTTCTACCACCCAGGCACTCCTGACTCCTACATTCCTCCTAGTACTCTAGCGTATTTAGTAAGATGATAGCATCAGCATTCCGACGAAGATGTACCATGCTCTGCTGGTTGCCGTGATCCGGTTTCTATGCCCTCTCGCTGTTGCTGCCACCCGCGACCGGGTCCTCAGTCAGGAAAGGCAAGGCTGCGGCGGCTGCGCCGGGTTCATATAATTTGACCGCCTCTTCCTATCATGCGCCGTTAGTAGATGGCGTGGTACTATGTGAACAACGCTCTTACGGCATTGATAGCTTTCGCCGCTTCGATGTGATACACATCCATTAACACCTACTTCCAGTCAGTAAGATCCCGGTTCGTCAAAATAAAAAGAAATGACAAGACCTCACATTTAATTGAAAATTTCCTTTACCAAATGTTTTCACCAAACTCTCGTAGAGCCACTCCTTGTTGATAAGTGTAACCGTGATTTTAGTCTCCTTCATGGTTGATTTCGTTGCCATGTCGAGCGAGATATGAAGTTTTGAGGGGAGAAACGAGTTATCGGCGGGTCTTTTGACTTGAAGGTTTGGTGTTGATAATAAGACGGTATTGCGCTTTTTGCGACGAGATGGGGATTTCATGATTATAAAGCACAGGAGCTTATCTATTAGAAGGGCCAACTCTCCCTGGAAAGGGAGAAAATGCCGGGTCACATGCATCAGAATTGTCGGCCCTGGCGTTGAATATTTGTTTGCTGTGATCGCTCACGTTGCACACGTTTAGCCTTCACAATGCTAGCGTGACAGGGTCACCTTGGATTTGGCTTGAATGAAATTGTTCTGTTCATGTTTTTTTTTTACTATTTTACGAAGAAACAAGTTTACTTACATTCTCGTCAGGTGATTAAATAAATAAATGTGAAGATGATAACGGCGATGAGGGTTGCGTCTCTCCTCCCTAAAAGATATTTATGGGCCCCTTGGGCTGTTGTATTCTCCTATTGGGGAGACACCCCTGTAGATAGTTGTTGCCCAGCTATATTATTGAAGCCTCTTGTTACCCTGACTGAATCCTTGGCGGGGACAAACTATAGTGCTCCCTTACAGACTTGGGCGATTCGAGTCGTGCTCATATGTTAAAAGATATGCTACTAAGGTGATCGTATATGCAGCTACATGCTGGAATAAGCTCTATCTAGTAATGTTCGTTACTATCTTACACGTTTGATACTTATCCTTCCGCTTATATTGTAAATTCTTACCTCCTGCGATAAAATTCTTCGCTTTTTGTTTGATTATTAGATCTACTTAGATGAATCGTTCGTTATCTTTATATACGAGCGAGATGCAATGAGTAATATGTATAAACCTGATCAGGAGATTGGTGACACGTGATTCTCAACAACCTTCAAATCCAAGAAAATACCCACTAACTCCTACTCCATTCGTTGCTGCACTTATGTGTCATCTTGCTAGCTGCTTGATTTATCAGAGTCCTGATTGTATTTTATCCCAATTAATAGAGTGCCTTACTATGAAGCATCGTTTAAGCATCCGATATAGTCACCATTCAGGTCGTTAAGCTCAAAATTGCCGATATTTTTATATTCATACCCTTCAGAGATGGATATAATAGAACCGGGACTAATTTAACGCAAGGTTTCATCGTCTACTTCTTCAATAAGATAGGACATGTTAACGTAAGATTCGGATGAAGTATGTAAAGAGAGCTAGAGGACTAAGTTTCTAGGGCGATGAGGCCTAGTATATCCGAGCGAATAAGGATCGATATTCGAAATATACCACGTATAAAATGATACAGATACTCGAAGCATTGATCTTTAGTATAGGGAAAAACCTCACGGCCTAGCCATCACATTGGTGTGAATCATACCGACTGTGATATTTAAGGCAGGGCAATATTTATATTCTCCGGCTGCTAATAGTTCTTTACACGCAGAAGCCTAGCATTCCATCCTATTTCCGGAGGCTATGTAAAAAAAGAATAGAAGAGCTCGTATGTCACGGAAAAGTGGGTCTAATAGATCCAGTATGTGTAGGGATCGGGTTAACTATAGACCTAATGATCCCTAGTATAAATAGGTCTTTTTCCTACACTAGTTACCACTTAGAACTTAGACCTTAGATCATCTGAATACACTACTATCTGATCGCTTCTGGTGAAAGCACTGGTCAATTCTTTCCAATAGATCAATCTCCACTTCTCCGCGAGATCGTAGTATCTGAAAAGGTTATTTTTCATTCGAATCAATCCTCAAGTACTACCTAATAGCCAATATGCTAAAGGGATGGAGGTTTTATGAATTCGAATTATTAATGAAATGCTAGTCTGAAATGATGTGTAAAGAATGGGAAAGAGAAGAAAATTGAACGGGAACTTATTTCGATATCGACAACACACTCCAATGCTGAATGTTGGGTATATACAGATTAGAATATATGGATATCCGAATAGATTACCTTCTCCTAGGTCTACGTGAGCAAAAATACAGCTGTAAATAACAAATAATGACACCAGTTGTGTCTCTAGGGGCCGATATCAGCGTCAATCATAAAAGGCAATTTTACATACAAAACAACGGCGCGGTTGGTCCATCTTGGGGTCGCTTGCCCGCCATCAGATGATCAGTCTCATCTCGGGAGCTTCGGTGCTACTTACTATCTTCGCGGTTGCTCAAACGATCGGTTACTCGTGAAAGGGGGCAGGCCTATTATAATAGTTTCGACTAGCTCCTAGTCGGTGGATGAATGGTATACCTAAATAGGAGTTGGGAAGCGCTTTGCTCTTTTTTGATGGAGTATCTCGGTTCGTATACTACTATATGTGAAGTTGTATAGTCCAGGTAGTATAAATCGTAGTGCTATCTAAATAGGGTAATTCAACAGGGGAGCCCTGTCGTTTCATTAGTGTGTGGGTAAGGGTGTTGGGGGTTTTCGTCTGAGCTAGGCGGGTACTATAGAGCTTGGCAGTTCTCCTTTGACGCCGATGCCCTTCGAAATTTGTATACGAAGCACGAAGCCCGAGCGTTAAGAAAGCGAGACAGACATCTGCGGGGCGTACCGAAATTGGACGCCTAGCATTGTGCCCATGGATGCCATGATGCAATAGAGTGCTAGGGGGTTTCTAACATGAGATGATGGCTTAAGAGCCTCATCATGTCACCAGGAGTGAGATCCACAAGCCTGGGGTAGCATTTCCTATTGCGATCATACTTCTTCATGAGCCAATAAGACAACTAGACTAGGACCTAGGTTAGGTATTTCCATGTTTTGGAGTCTTTGATGTGGACTCGACCTAGCATTCCATTTCCTGGACTTGGAAGGGGTAGTCCCACCCACGATTTCTCTCACATCTGACGTTCCATATTGTATTACTATAGTAGTATACTGTACGGAGTATGGAACTTTCAAGCTAACACGCTTCTTGGCGCGAGCTTCATATCCCGGTAACAAATTATCGCCAATGATTACTATCCACGAGGAGGTTAGGGGGGATTTTCCGGACCTAAGAAGATCAGATCATATAAGATCATCGACTCCCGTCTGCTTCTGAGAAAGGTTTCTATCCTCATCACACATCGATCATTCTACTCTTCTTGTTTCCTTTCAATCCATACAGCTGTGCTGTATTCATTTCTTGCCATCACTCGGGTTCATTTGCCAACTATTTCTTGCCGACAGTTACTCGATCGTTAAAGATCCAGCATCACGACTCACCGTCTCCTTTACACCTCACACAGCTCACTTTTCCAAAATGCGTTTTACCATCAGCTTGATTGCCGCTTGCGCCGCCCTCGCTCAAGCCGGCGTTTTCTCCCAGCAGAACTACGACGACATTTCCATCTCGGGAGGTGTCGCAGGCAACGCTCAAAACGAGGCACTGGCCGTCTTCAGTGCGTTGGACTTGAATGATCTCGCCAACGTCGACGAGGATGACCTCGATTTCCTCAACTCCGTTAATCAGATTGCCAACGACGCTGAGACCGATGCCTTCAACCCAGCCATCGAAGCTGCATCTGGCGAGGAAGCCGATGCCCTTCAGCGTGGCAAGATAAAGAACAAGGTCTTGAAGCTTACTGCCACCGTTCTTAAGCTCCAAGCGCAAGCCGCCCAGGGCGAGGATGTTCAAGACAAGCTGGACGAGGAACAGACGAAGCTGGACAACAACATCCAACAAGATGAGGATGAGGCTGGCAACGCATCCACCTTCTTGTCCTTCGATGCCACCACCGACTAACTCGCTTCCCATCTTCTCGACTCTACGACTTGGAGGAAAATGACTGCGACTATGCCAAAAGAGGACAGGAAGACGGGTCTTCCTATTGCTTCGCTTAGATAGCTGAATGCTGGGCCAGGGCTACGTCGGCTGATTAAACCCGAGTATGGACTTATTATATTTAAAAAATCACCAAAGTATGATACCCTTTATTTCAGTGCTTTTATTTGCTTGTTTGTGATTTGTGTGAGACAATCCGTCGTGCGTAGACGACTCTTAATTATCATTGCTTCCTAAAATCCTCGTATCGCATTACTATTTCGTAAAAGTGTTTGCCCCCGCGTCGTTTATCCTAAAGCGAAGGCGTCTACCTAACAAGTAAAGACCGCTGGCCCAGGTGCAGTATAGGAAGTGGGAACAGGGTAGTAAATGTTGATCATCAAGCCCGGGTCTGTCGGTGAATAAGCGCCGGGGAAGGCAACTAGGTTCGTCGGGGTCTTGCTTCCACCACCCGTGACGGTGAGCTGAGCGCACGAAACATATGGCTGGGCTCCGCCGGCGGAGCTAGCGCTGTGGAGGGCGATGTGCTCGACGCGTAGCAGGTAGTCGCCTGCTGGAATGCAAGAGGGGATCTTCGTCGTCACCTGGCTGGCGCCCTGGCTGGGCCAGGTCAATCCGCTGGGGCCGATGTTGGGGCCTTGCGAGAAGATCTTGAACCATACTGCGCCGGAGCCATCCCATGAGTCGGCTGTCTGTCCTGAGGGAACCTTGGCCATGTAGAACTGTAGAACACCAGGGTGCGAGACTGATGCATCGGCTGTGAAGCCGACTGTCGAGCCAGCCGCGACTGTCATCGTTTTCGCACCTTCATTACCAGGGGCGAGCTGGTAGCACCGAAACTGCTCGGAGCTTACGGACGGAACTACACCAGGGGTCAGCAAGCGAAGAGAAGTAGACAACAGAGAGAGTTCCGTAGAAGGGTCATAATCAGTAATTCAGTACATACCTGGGCCATTGCTCTGGTAGTTGGTCGTCTTCCTCACGTATTCCCACTTACTGGTCGCCCCACCACCGGTGATCAGCGCTGGGAAAGTGTCTAAGAGGCCCCGTTAGCGACGGTATTTCCATTACAAAGAGTGAGGGGCGTTATTACAGTGAGCCTGCGCAAGCGAGGCGAGGGCGACGAGGGCGGCGAGCATCTGCATCTTGAAGATGTAACTGTGGCGAGTTCCAATGAATACGAAATCCTACCGGCGCAGTGCACAAATATGCGCGGATAGGGATGCATTTGGTTCTTGTTATATACTCCCAAGCTACCCTATGCAGAATGCCGTGCTGGAGTGAATTCCCTGGATAAGCGTGATGCCGGGAAACTCGGTCCTGTCTAATGACGACTAGAAAATACTCTGTTGGGATGACGGGACGTCGCTTAGGGTGACGACCCGGCGGATAAACTGCTTTGCAGGCCATGCAGCCAGTTGGCGGTAGGCTATATATTGCCCGTCATTTACATCAATCTACCCGCACAGGGTATGCTGGAAATATAGCGACCCCAGATTTATCGTCGATATTAATATAACCCAGTGGTATTGACCGTCCTGGCTTTAGATGTGGCTAGGTGGGTTGGGGTTCCAATAAGTCGCTTTGTGCTACTGCAGCCAGGGGACTTGGTCGGGTAATGTATGAGTGGTGTATCGGACCGTCTGACTTTTTGAGATTTTCTCCTTTGCTAACTACTCGATTATAACGGAGAACATCTTCACCCACACATGACTCGATATATATAGTAGGAATGAGGAGGACAGCATGTTGTTAGAGTGAGAGAGTCAAGTTGCTTTAGTAGTGTAATGGACTGCGAACTTGGATGACGCAAGGATCTTGTACTGCTAGCTGGGACTTCGAGTAGGACCTGTCGTTGTGGTTAGGCAAGGTTGGTATCCTAACTATTCGAGTATTTAAAGCTAGATTATGGCTTGGGGGTAGGCGAAGTATAAAGGAGCTCGAATATAGAGATAGTATTTAATGTCATTTGGATTCGTTGGGATGCTGCAGAAAACGCCGTGCTGAGCTTTGCTACAGGAGGGGGACCATAATTTGGGCTTGCTACTGTGGCGTAGGAAAGTGGCTAATCGATAGAGGGTGGCTTCTGCATGGTGCGTGGGGTACGACCCGGTGCTGCCCTTTGTTTACCTTTCCCATCTGGGTCTTCGGTCTGTATTGATTTGCTAGGTTAGATTTTTGGTAGGTTGCATTGTGCTTTCAAGTAAAAAGGGATTTGCGGACTCGGCGCAAGACTCTGGAGGCTTAATTGGTTATTATAGACGGTGACCCTTGGTAGAAGTCGTTCATTAATTGTGACCATGGTTAGCACATGAAAAGCGGCAAGCAATAGTTGGGTAGGACGTGAAGCGCTACACTAGGGAATCCATAATGATAATCCGCTCATTGCTATCTATCACCGGGTACTAATGCGTGATATTCATGCCGCCGAACTCAGATATTTCACATAAGGTTATGCGAAAGGTGTGCCCTCTGAGATTCCTATAGTTGGGCGTGGTAGTGAAATAGCGGGGTCACAAACGTCCTAACCTACCTGGTAATGCCGTATCAGGGGGTACTGTAGATAGCACACCGTAGTGAACCTCACCACAGCTACACAGTCTTATTCAAACCATCTTCGGGATATGGTTGATACGGTTGATTCAGACACATATTTCTGTTAGTATTTCCGGCACTCCAGATTCGCCGCGTCACGTAGATTCAATCTTCACTCTTTCGCTATGACATCACTATCGGCTGTTTCGAAACCTTTCGTCGGTCGGTGCGACAATTGCCAAGGAGCTACGTTTGACGATGCAAAGTCAGGGGGTCACGAAGCTAGGCTGGCGAGTGGCAGAATGGGTTTGTCCTTTATTCTCGACAAAGGAAATAAGGCTATACTCGACTACGACTGGACATTGGACGATTCATTGCCGCATCTGCCAAAACTCAGCGCGACAGCTGGAGCAGGCTGCGAATTCTGCCAGTTTCTGATAAATTTGCTCCGTTCGCAGGACGTCACCTGCTTGTTCAACGATGTACTCGAAAATCATGAACCGTCTGACGGAATATTGCTCAGGCTGTACTGCTCATATACTTGGGGAAGGTCGGACTTTGTTCTCATTGATAAACACAGTTATGGGAGTGCCAGCCCCGGGCTGAGATCTTTCCAGCTCCGGGCCAGCCTGCACAATGCAAAATCGAGAATCTATCCTTCTCCCTTTGGTCCTTACTGCATAATCAATTGTCTCGCAGAATTGCCACCAAATGGTAAAGAACTCACCATGACTCTCTTGGTTCCGGTTCTTAATGTTCACAGAGATTTATAGCACATCCGGGAGATAAATGTTCGGCGTGGCTGGGACTGAGGACCCCCCCAGTCCCACTCAATCTTTCGAATAACGAGCCTCTCGCCAGGCTCAGAATCACGTTGTCTGACTGCTTTAACCAACTCGGTCGCCATAAAGCTTGTGGGAAACCTCGTGGTCTTTCTTACCTACCAACGAGATTGATCGAGATCGGGGAGGACATGCGAGTCCTCCGACTTGTCTACAGTAGCGATATCAAAAACCAACTTCCGCCTAATACCGCTCTTCCCCAATACGCAGCGTTAAGTTATTGCTGGGGGGAAATGCAAGACGCATCATATAAATTAACTTCTGAGACAGAGGCTACTAAAATGGCCGGCTTTGGGCTTTGCGATCTCCCTCAAGTTCTCCGGGATGCTATAGCTATTACGAAAGTCTTATCACTATCCTACATTTGGATTGACGCATTGTGTATTCTTCAGGATACGAGTGGTGACTGGGAACAAGAATCAAGTGAAATGGGTAATATCTACGGGTCTGCCTATATCACCATCTGCTCTCTCACTTCGTCATGCCAACTTGGGTTTCTCGAACCAGAACGGCCAAAAGTCAATGTTGCATTCCAATCGTCAATCAATACGGACATAACTGGAAGCTACAGCCTATCGTATCTAGATGCGGACATGGACAATGCCGGAAGAGATCCATACATGAGTAGCTTTCCGAAGAGCCGATGGTTCTCTCGAGGATGGACTTACCAAGAACTCAGATTCTCGAGACGCTTGCTCTTACTTTGTCCCTCATACTCGGCATTCATGTGTGCTGGGCTATTCAACGTTTTTGGTGGGCCAGATGTTGACGCCCCGATGATGCCACTCCACAGTCTTGATCATTTAACTAAGGACACCCATCACATATACGATATCTGGTTAGAATTTGGGCAACGGTATTCAGGCCGCCTCCTCACATACCCCGAAGATGCACTTCCAGCCATATCTGGAGCTGCAAGGTTGTTTGCAGAAAAATTATCAGACGACTATCTTGCTGGAATCTGGAGATCAGATCTTCGAGGGCTAATGTGGAGCTATCCGAACATCTCTATGACACCGTCGCCAAATCTCGACCAGGTATTAACCCACCTTAGCTCTCCGGACAATTATGTCGCACCCTCTTGGAGCTGGGTTGGCCATCGTTATATATCATTCTATGTCCGGCCCGCAAAACTGCCACCCACTATCCTGCCACAATGTCAGCTTGAAATCTCAACGATCATCGACGGGCAAAATATTTTTGGCAGAGTGAAGGGAGGCCAGCTAATTGTAACCGGACCGACGTATGATATAGGGCCTCGTATACCAATATCGCTTCGTCGTGTTAGAAATCACGATTTAGTTGTAGTAACAACACAGGATGGCGAGGATATTTCCTTATTTTTAGACTGGAGGGTGGAAATAACGGACACGGAGCAAGAAGCCTTGCGAGCAAGTTTCAAGCTCGTTCTTATCGGCACTTATGAAATCATCGACAATGGGGATGTCACAACCATCACGACGGGCCTCATCACTCACAAAGCTAAGGAAGAAGGGAACTTGCATCGCGTCGGAAGATTTGATTTGAGCTCTCCGAAGGGGGGCATACATCATCTTTTTGTAGCAGCGAAGACGGAGACTATCACGATCATTTAAGCGTGGATTCAAACGACCTAATACTAGGCGCCTATGTCCCCTGTTACCGAATGCTATTTTATGTTGTTGTAGTGGCGATCTAGAAAGCTATCGGACTGGACCCCGCAGTAGTAGGGTATACAGCGAAACGGTAAAACTTCCTGTTTGATTCTTCACGGTTCTGAAGTATAAGAGTCGTAGCTGAACGTACCGGCTACCAATCGGCATGCTCACCTATTTTCCCTACCCCCGCAAGAACGATCCCATTTGGAATAACGCGTGATATTACCTACATACTTCCGCAACTTATATATAGTTTTGTCTTCTGTGATTCAGCGATGTCAATTACGTAGCATATATAAATTAGGTTCTCACGTTACTATTCATTCTGGCGGAGTCCCCTGACAGCTGAATGTTCACGGAACGTTCCAAGTGCTACTTGTAGGTACCTATTCTTAATTTTGACCAAGCGAAGCTTGTCGAGCTTGTATCTGAGCACCGAAACCATCCTTGGATGCATTAATAGAGTTCTGATTTCTTGATTGATCTTGCTGGCTTAGGCTCTGCCTGACTCCATTGGCCAGCAATGCTCCTGGAAAAGGCTACATGTAATTACGGCCTATACTACATTCAGAAATACGTGTATGTAGAGAGGTACCTCTACAATTTTAAAGCGTCTCTATGACCTGTTTTCTTGTACATCGGAGTCAGTGCGCTAACCTAATCTTCCAAAGGGTCCATTCTATACCCGAGAGTTAGCAAGGGTCGAACGTTAAATTTTCTGATACCATCATCGGTCTAAAGCCTATCAGACCGCGCAAAATTTCGTGTCGCAAACTCTCTTAATGTGCCCAGGACTACGCTACTTTTGTTAAGTTTTAGTTCACATTAACCCTAGGGCGTGGAACTAGTGATATTTGTGTATATATATGTCCTAGATTCCCCTGATTTTCGGAGGATTCGGGAATTGATTGATCACTCTAAATCACATGACAATCGTATTAATAAAGGGCGATATAATACAGGTCAAACTGTATGGTAATACTACATCTATTCCCGTTACCAAATAATACCAGTCGGTATCCAGTGCTCGCGCAACTCTTTTCGACTATCAAACATCATCGAAATCTATCCTTCGAGTACTTTTACGCGGAACCACAACTACAACGGCTCCCAATCAGGCAGTTATCAGCCGATTCACACGCACTTTCACGCAACAACGATGGCGGGAGGACAAGAAAGTCAGGAAACAACGGCCGAGATCGAGACCTCGCCTCCCTCATATGAGGATACCTGTATCAAGCCTATACCTGGGACGTATCCACTTCTACAACAACCGGGACCAGCGACGAGCGGAAAGTCCTACCGAGAAAACAATGAACGTTGCTCAATGTGGTTTGGGTTCTGTCCCGATCCTTCCGATAAGTCCCTGAATCAGGAGTGGACAGCCATGATGATGGTCAAATACCGCGACGTCCCTCGCCTTATGCGGGAAGGTTTCTATTGGGATTGTGCTAATGTTATAAGAGAAGAGGGTTTCGTTGACAAGGACTTGACGGACGCCCGTTGTCGGCAGGACCGCAAGCGTTGGGCCACCACTAGGCACTACTTCCTCAAAGACTTGCAACAACCTCAACGCTGGGTCGCTACTATCAAAATCTTCGCACTAAACCCGGGAACTCTATACAAATTCGACCTAAACCGATTATCTAGGGAAAATGTGCAGTGGGCAACAGCCGTTAATCAGCCTAGAAAACTTATATATAGTTGGCAGTACGATTTTCCCGGCGTATGGTTCAATGCAGTTTACGACGACACGCCTATGGAGGGATGGTGGCCATGGCCGAGGAAGAATTAGGAAATATAATGGAGACAAAAAGAAGGGACACCTGGCTACACACTTTGCTACGCACACCTTAGCTATCAACACAACTAACAGCATTAGCGCGAGGGGGGTTACATAGAATATAAGAGACTATAACCGTGACGATCACCAAATTCCAAGACCGTCTCGGAGGTATAATATTCCCTTGAATATCATGCATTTGGGACGGTCTCCAAGTCGAGACGATCACGGTAACCTGGGATGGTCACCAAACTAAGACGGTCACCAACCCGAGTACTAGCCTGCAAAATAAATACTCTTTTACCCGGTCGCTGATTTTTTTTCATTATGCATATTTGTTACTTGTAGTCTACAATCTACAATCTTACGGTTATGGTGTTGGATTCGAACTACGGTCTGTACATTACAATTACAGTCATTACGACCACGCTATGGGGCTTATAATAGAAAGAGGCCGCCGTTATTGGCAATTATAAGGGCTTCGTAGATAAAGGGGCAGTCGCGAAGGTGGTTATAAGGCAGGTGGGCTAGGCGCGACGGTCTCGATCCATGTAATCAATCGTTTTACACGTGTATGACCGTTCTTACCAAGATTACTTTCGGGCAGGAATTATTTCAATAGCGAAGATAGTTACGAATATATGATAGTTACCAAGTTGGAGACCATCACGGTGATCGTCTCTTATAACCCCCTCCCTTTGTACTAATGAAGTTGAGCGAGTCTAGTACGGTAGTAATTGCATTACCAGCTATTTGATGATCTCCTTCCTCGTCGAGGCGGGATATCGTAGTCTCCCCTGCAGTGGATGGTGGATAATACCTGCCTAAGTAACTTATATCATTAGAGTCGCGATGATGAACAGAGTAATTATGCCCGCTTGCCAGTTGATATTCAAAGGAAGTGTAGAAAGTGCCATGGCCAACCCGCCAGTTTACATATTCTCCGTGAATGATGGGATTGTCTCTTCTCTCCTCTTTTTCTGTAACCACGGCAATCCTCTTATTCCAAGGAAACATATATAACAACCACATTCATATTAACAAAATTCATATCAACATCCATATCAATATGGATATTGACAATAAAAACACTATTGTCATCATTACTATCATCATAATTTGCACAACAATAAGCATCTCTGCCATAGCTATCGTTCATCATTTTGCCATAATATCTCTCACCAAGTACGTATATCCGACTCAATTCCCTACTACTGCTTCGAAACATATAGTCCTAACAATATCACTCTATCTAGCATAGCGCCCATCACCGAGCTCCGCGGCCAATCCGGCAGCCCCCTAGCCCCGAGCCGCTCCAACGGGACCCCCTCTCCGGCACCACCACAGTCAGTAGTAATACGCCCCATCGAACGTTTAGATTCGGCGTTGCTAACTGCTTGTGCAGACAGATTGCATACCGGGTCGGAGGGTGTCACACGGCCAAGACTGCCAAGGAACGCCAAGACCAGACTACGCCCCTTAGGGTGACCTGCGTACACCTACGCGCCTGAGTGGAGGACTATTGGGTTGATTGGATATGAAGCTATGACGAGTCTTAGTCCCATCTGCAGGACTGCCGACACGGACGGACGGAATCATATGGAATTGTGTTGAATTGTATTAGGGCCCAACGGGAGTAAATAGGCCTTAGGATTCCTAGAGTCTTAGATTGAATTACTCTAGAATCCAAGGACCTTGAGAACCTTGAGAGAATGATTGGCTGAATAAGGCTGTAGTTCCAAGCTGCTATTTATACATCCTTGTCACAGAACCGGTGTTCTATCGTTCTTGGTAATTTTCGAAGGGATAACCCTTTAGGCGTAGTGGTTCCTATCGGATCTGACTTCCAGTTCACAACACTTGGAATGATACGGTCTGGCATTTTCCCGGAAACAGTGGTCCGATTGGCTTAACTATCAGTTACGAACTTCACCCGATACGCACATTTCGTCTAATCGAATCCCTTAAAACAACTCAATTCAGATATTTCAGAATTGTTAACGGGTGGAAAATGCGTTACATAAGCTAATGGCTTTACATTCGAATATATCTACTATACTTCGACCTATCCCGGTTTCTAAGCGGGTGAGGCCAAAAGTCATCTACCAACGCACATGTAGAGGTTCAAAGGTGTAGATAGACCGAAGTATAGCAATGGTTAATACATCTCTTTTCGAGTACTCGGTCTGGTAGAGAACCATCCATTCCGGAACCGGACATTACCTCTTTAGCAAATCCAACGCGTCTGCATTTAGTGTGCCGGTACGCAAGTCTAGCTTCATGAGTAATTATCTACCAAGAGTCTGTCAAGAAATGACCAGCCTTATTTGAATCATCAATCTCAACTGAAAGGCTCAGCTCTTTAACCTCCTCCAATTCCTTATCCACAGCAGCGACTTCATTCTTGACAACGTGCCACGCCCCCTCGGTCAAGGGAAGTCGTATAGGAAGGGGTTTAGATTTAGCAAGAGCGACAACCTGATATACAGCATTGGCCACTCTCTCGGTTGGTGTCCATGTCTTCTGCATAGCTGGGTCCTTAACGTAGCCTTCGAGAATTCTCGAAGGACTGTCGGCAGCCGTGTATGCAGGATGAGGCGCGAACCGGTCCATGCTACCCGCACTCGCGAAGTTCGAGCGCATGCCACCTGGCTCGATGATGCAGAAATGAATATTCCACTCAGGCCTAACCTCCTTGCTCATGCTTTCGGTGAAGCCCTCAACGCCGAACTTAGCTGCGTGATAAAAGGCGGTACCGGGGTACCCTGCAAAGCCTCCTAGTGACGTTACGTTGAGCACTACGCCGCCCTGCTGCCCACTTTTAGGATTCTCGTCGCGGAAAATGCGGACTGCGTGAATTGTTAGTCTCGTCGTGCCCCATAAGTTGGTCTCGACCTGCTTGCGAGCTTTGGCCTGGCCATCAGGCTGAAGCGCCGATTCGGTATCTCCCATTAAGCCGTAGCCAGCATTGTTGACCATGACGTCGATACGGCCGAACTTGGAGAGCGCTGAATCAACCGCAGCGTCTATGGCGCTGTCGGAAGTTACGTCAAGATCAACTATGTGCACCCGTTCCGACTTGGGGAGAAGCCCGGACAGTCTAGACGAATTTCGTGCGGTAGCAACGAGTCTGTGTGTGGGGTGAGAGGCGATTTGCTGGGCAAGGCCTAAGCCCATGCCCGACGATGATCCAGTGACTTTTTGAGACCCGGGTTAGCATAGGGAGTCGCTAAGGCTTGAAAGAACTTCTTACTAAACCAGACTGCATCTGCTGGCAGGTTGTAAAGATGTGAAGAGGCCATGGTGGGAGTTTCTGCCTATGTTGGTTTCTCAGTTGGGTTGAGTGCTGGGACGGCAAGTCACGCTCAATTACTCGATGCACTGCGCAAGCGGGATTTTTTAAGTAATAAAGTAATTGGTCAGTTGTCTTAGGGGGTTGTCTCAAGTTTCAGCTTCCTAACTTGTTCATCTATTAATACCTGGCGCTTAGTAAGTACAGAGATGACAACGGTGTAGTCCCTCTGGGCTTTCGCGGACTTAAGCCTATACTCATATCCTACGCATATTATGTTGGTAAGAAAAAGCTTGTGTTATACGTATAAATATCTCGATAGCCATTCTAGTTATAATAGAAACGGTGAGATTGTCACTCCGGTAACTCCGAGCGTCCGCAATCGGCTGCCGCACTGACAACTCCATGAGATATCGGGAAGATCCCGATCCCGACCCCTACCTCGTTCCTATCCGCTAGAGGGGTATACTCCAGATCGGCTAGAAAAGGTTTAGTTCGAAGTCCAACAGAAAATGTTGAAACTGCACCAAAATAGTTGTCAAGGACACTCAGGATATACAGGCACACACCTTATATCTATCACCAATACGATCAGTGTCATCATCATTTAGCCTTATAGACCTAAGAAACAAGATCCCATTCTACCATGCGTCGAACCCAATTGTGTCGCGCAGCTAAGGCATCTTGTGTCAAGCGTGCACTTCCCCAGATTGACATGTCAAAGCCGTGGATCGCGCCGGCCCAGACACGTAGATCTGCACCACCCCCGGCAGCCCAAATGCCACTTGCAAAGGCGACGGTCTCGTCCCGGAATACCTCCGCGCTCCCCACATCAAGGTAGGTGGGCGGTAGATTGACTAGGCCCAGCTCCGAGTCTATAGCCCTAGCAGGCGCCGCGTAGATGGAAACATCTGGGCCGCCCACTCTGTCTCCCAAGTAGGCGCCCCATCCCGTCTGGTTTGAGGTAGCATTCCAAACTCCGTGCCCTTCATATTGCCGCGAAGATAAGGTTGTATTACGGTCATCGAGCATAGGTCCGACGAGCAGTTGCCAGGCGATGTGGGGACCACCTCTGTCGCGCGCGAGCAAGCTAACGCCGGCAGCTAGGCCGCCCCCGGCACTGCATCCTATAATCATGATTCTCTTCGGGTCGAATCCTAGCTTCTCCCCTTGAGTGGATAGCCAGACTAGTCCCGCATAGCAATCCTCCACGGGTACGGGATCTGGGTGTTTAGGAGCCAAGCGGTACTCGACAGTCGCGAAGACGCCGTCGAATTGCTCGACATAAGGGAGTATAAAATCAGCACCTAGCAGGGGATCGCCCATAATCATACCACCACCATGTATAAAATAGAAGGCTGGGGCCTTGGTCATGGGTCCACGGTTGTTGCGGGAGAAGATGGTAATGCCAATCTCGGCTCCTTCGTATCCCGGTATACTATACTCGACGGCCTGGATAGCACGCCCCCCGATGAACTCGGCGGAAGTTTGCGTTGGCTTAGAGTAGGCAGTGGCTATAAACGGAAGGGCTTGCGGCGTTAATGTCGCCGTGAACCCAAGAGGCGCTGCGGCTAGTAACCGTTCGAGTTCCGGGTCGAAGGGGCAGGGAGTCGCCATGGTATCTTGTAGGAACAACTCTTGATTCAGGTGATAGTTATCAGGATTATTCCAATAGAAGGGATTAAAACTCGTTAGCCAAGCCTTCTTAGTAGAAGTTGCTAGGGTATATCTAGTGCTTTTCCATCATACTACCTACATCCAGTAGATGCTTATCATCTCGAGCCCTTAATAGCTCCATCCACCGACCTCTTAAGCCCTATCTGCGGGGTATCTCCGGCGGGTCTACCTGCACCAGGCCCGGTCGGGACGGTAAACTAGCCTTTCGGGGTCTAAGCTCGGGAAGATATTTCCTGATGGTTAAGTGGTTGCTAACCAGCTTGTGAGGAAGAGCAAGAGTACATAATAACTTACATCAGTGGTATTATCGCTCGGCATAACATGACTTGTGGGGCCGATCCTATCACACCCTATGAGCTAATAATCCAGACATTCCGCGGCCATAGTTGCCGATACTTCCTTGACCTATTTTAGACGTCCTTGCAGCTATTGTCTGGGAATGAAGCCAAGGCTGAAATAGCTATCCTAACACCGAGACACCAGATGCTTTCTATATGATCTCCGAGACACCTTCCCAATCTTCGTCTAGCTAGTTCTACTCTAGGTACAAGTAGCTCTCAGATTTCTTAACTGAGAGGAAAAGATTGTACTATGTAAATACCCTGATAACGTTCCTTCTATGTTTTAAGCTAGCTCTAGCTAGTACTTTTTATGGAACTTGGATTTTAGTACAGCCACGAACAGGCGAGACATCTAAGCAAGTAAGCAGAACTAGGGTCTCGCGGGCCACCCCATCGCGGGCCACCTACTAATTTCACTACCAATTACCTAACAAAGCCTTTTTTTTTTTTTTAGCTAATACTACTTATTTCACCGTTTTTTCGATGATTTTTTGTTAATTAGCTTATTGCTACCTTAATAAAGTCTTTAACATCTGATATTTCAATTTGCAGCACCTTTATATCGCTTGCTTTATTAGCATACACTTTTTGTAACTTTAGCAGCTTTTTTATTTGCTATACATGTATTACTTAAATAAATTGCTAATTTAGCGTTAATTTAACTTTTGCTTTAACTTTTTTAACTTTTTTTTAAAATTTAGCTTTAAAATAATTAACGTACGTTTATAACAACATAATTTTTAAAACTTAATTATTTAAAGCTTTTGTTATAATTTAGGTGCACTACTAACTAAACCACCAATTAGAGTGTGTTCTCTTTAATTCTGTCTACCTATATTACTATAATTTATCTAGGTGTGCTCCGCACACTATTCCTTGCTTCTACAAGCTTTAGTCTTGTATGAGACCTACTATACGGAATATACATTATATTGTACCTGACCTCAAGAGACTTCCCAAACGTGACAGCTTTGCTAACTTTTTTTATAAACAGCTTTTAATAAAAGTTATTAAAAAAAGTATATTTTATAGCAAGTTTTATATTAGTTTGCTGCAAATTTTAACTTTTTATAAACGTTTTAATTATTATATTTAATATAACATTTAAAAAATTAAATGTTTTTAGCTGTTTAACGCTTAAAAAGTTAAATAGCGCTAACTTTGTTATATTTTAGTTTTTAAAAATTATATATTTTAATTTTAATAATACTAAACAGTTTTGCAGCTATATTTTAGCTGTTTTTTAAGCCTGTTTAATTATATATATTATAAAAGTATTAATTTAAACTTTGCAATAAGCTATTAACATGTTTTATTTAAAAAGCTTAATATTTAAATAAGCTGTTAAAATAGCTTTAAATTGCTTTTGCAGCTTTTTTTTAAATAAACTAAAAATATTAACGTTTAACATTTGTATAACGTAACTATAATTGTTACGTTTGGGAAATCTCTTAAGGTTAGGTACAATATAATATATATTCTGTATAGTAGATCTTATACAAGACTAAAGCTTGTAGAAGCAAAGAATAGTGTGCAGAGCACACCTAAATAAATTATAATAATATGGGCAAACAGAATCAAAGAGAGTATACTCTAATTAGTAGCTTGGTTAGTAGTACACCTAAATTATAACAATAATAAAGTTTATAAAATATTAACTATACTTTATTTTATATATAAGCAGTTAAAAAAGCATTATATATATAAAAATTATAACTATTATAAATTAATATTATTTATATGTTGCTAAAAAAAGTTTAAATATATAAAACAAAAATGTTTTTAAGTTAATTTAACACAATAATTTTATTAGTTTATTTATTAAGCAAACATTAAAACTGCTAGTTTTTAAATAACTTTTAGTTATTATTAAAAAATTATTGTTGTTAAATATTAACACTTTTAAAAATAATTAATAGCAAAAAAGTTATATTATTAACTAATATATATTTAAAGCAAATAATTTATTTGCTTTTTTTAAAATTACGTTTTAAAGCTAGCTAATTAATAGCTTTATAAATAGCTTAATAGCTTTTTTTAGTGCTTTAGCTAACTTTTATTTTGTTAAAATTAAACTAATAGCAAGCTAAAATATTTATAATATTTAAAACGTTAAATCAGTTAAAAAAAATGTTAATATTAATTATAGTTATATTATTAATACGTTTATAATTAATAATTTTAATTTTAACAAAAGTTATTTTATTATTTTAAGCTAAAAAACGTGTATGCTATTGCTTTTTTAGCTGCTAAAAGTTATTTAAAGCTATTAGCAGCTGTTAAGCTATTTGTTTAAAAATAATTATTATAAACATAAAGCTAAATTGTTATAATTTAGGTGCACTACTAACCAAACTACTAATTAGAGTATGCTCTTTCTGATTTTGTTTGCTTATATCACTATAATCTATTTAGGTGTGCTTTACATACTATTTTTTGCTTTTACAAGCTTTAGTCTTATATAAAACCTATTATATAAAATATATATTATATTATATTTAACTTTAAAAGATTTTCTAAACGTAACAATTTTAAAGCTTTTATTTAAAAGTTATTTATAATATATAACTACTATAGCTTTAAGACGACCGGCTTGCTTTATTTTTTTTATAAGACTTTTATATACGGGTTATTTAAAAAATAGCAACAAAATATTTTTAAATAACAACAAAAGCCAAAAGCTTTTAAATTTTTTTAATATTAATATAATAAAATTAAAAGAAGCTTTTATTTAATTATTTTAATAGCAAAATGCTTAATTAACTGCTAAGTTTAACAAACTAAAAAAATAATTAAAGCAAAAAAAGCAGTTTATATTAGATTTGTATAAACTATGTTTTAAAAGAGCACGTAAAACGATTATAAAAAAAAAGAAAAAAAAGGTCTTAAAAACTAAAGAATTAAAAAATTTAGAAAACCTTAATAATTTAAACATTTTTTATTAAACTTTTTATTATATTACTTTTTTTAATTAACAATTTGATTTTAGCTATTATACTAAGAATAACTTTTTTAATTTAGAGCTACTTATATTATTATTTTTATTATTATTTTTATTTTTTGGCCGAAAAAAGTATTTTTAAAACTAAGCTAAACGCAGATTTTATTTATAACGTTATTAAAACAAGCATAATAATAGGTTTAACAGCAATGTAGATTTAAGTAAGCTACTTAAGTTTAAATACCTTTTATTTAAAATAAATTTTATGTTTATTAATTTAATACGCAAGTTTTAATGTTATTTTAAACGCATTTTGTATATATATAATAAAATGGATTAAGCTTGCAAAAATTAATACTATAGCTTTATTTAAAGCTTAAATAGCAAAAATTAGCACCAATATAAATATAATTAAAATGCATTTTTTGTATAAATTAAAACCTTTATTTGTTAGTTAGCTTTTTTAAAAACTAATATTAGCAGCAAATTAAAAATAGTTAAGCAGCTATTTAATTAAAACCTTAAAACTTTTAATTATTATTTTACTTAAATTAAAAACCAAAAAAATAAGCAAACTAATTTTAAAAAAGTTATACTATATTATTAAAAGCTTTTTATTACGTTTTAAAATAAAATATTTAATTATTTTAATTTATTACTTATTAAAAAAATTAATATAATAAATGCGGCTATATAATGTTAAAAAATAATAGAATTAATTAAAAAAAATTAAAACTAAAAAAATTTTAAGCGGTTTAAATCTTAAACTAACTTTAAACTAAATAAAGGCTTTTAACAATATTAATACCTAAATAAAAAAAATTATTATTGTTAAAGCTAAAAACATGTTAATATAACTAAAAAATGTAATAGCTACTACATTAATAATAACTAAAAAGGTTTTAACTGAAACAGCATTAGTAACAAGTATAAACGCTATGCTATAAAAAAATCCTTATTAAATAGCAACAGCTTTTATTTTTTAGCAAAACGCGCCTACAATAATAACAATTTGCATAAAAATTATAAGTTAGCTATAAAAAATGTTAAATGCTTTAATTATAATTAAATAAAGCATATAAGTTATAACTGCCTATAACTTTAAAAAGCAAAAAAGCAAAAAATTCAAAAAATTTAAACTATTTATAACTTAAATAAGTACTGTTTAAAAAACAATAATAATGCTAACTATATTTAATTTAAGTTTTTATTAAAAAGCTATATAAATAATAACTAAAAAAAAAACGAGTAAGCTTAGTTTTTAAAAATATTAAGTTTAAGTTTAATTAATAGCTTTATATTTTAATTTTGCAACGTTTTTATACCTTTTGTAATGTTTATACTATATTTTTTAAAAAACTTTTTATTTAAACTTATACTGATTTAAATTTATATGCTAAATACAATTGTGTTAATTATACTTTTGCTTTTTATTATAAATTAAAAAAAGCTTTTTTTTGTACTTATTTTTTATAACATGCTGCTAATAGCACTTTTTTTATTTATAGCGCTTATTAAGTTTTTTATAAATTAATTAACAGCTACAAAGTTATTTAAAAATTTTGCTGCGCTTATATTGCTATTAACAAAAATAACAAACTTAAAAGCAGTTTTATTTTGTTATTTTAATTAACTTTAAAAAATTAAAGTATTATATTAGATTTAGGCTTTAATTAATAGTATTTTAAACTACAGTTAAAACATTTTAAACTAGTAACAGCTTTTTAATTTATAAAAGCTTGTTGCAATCAAAAGTTTTATTAAATAATTATTTAACTGTTTAAACTTATATAGCTTAAAAAAATAAAGTTATTTTTAACTTAGTTAAAACTTAAAAAAGTTTTAGCTAAGTTTTATAACCTAGCTAATTTTTTTAATAATAATAAAGCTAGCTTATTTTTTTATTTTAAACGCAATAATTTTATAATAAACTTATAAAACAATGCTATAGTTCTTTATTATTTTATATATTCTTTAGTACAAAATAAACTAATAGCTTTATAAACTTGGCTTAATAAAATGTTAAAAAGTAAAAAAATATGCAAATTTAAAAGCTTTGCTAACACTTTAATTCTTTTTATACTTAAAAAAAAATAAAGGCTTACGCTTATATGTTAACTATAAATGATAGGTGTTTCCTGGGGTCTGAGTAGAATGTATGTGTATTAAGTAGGAGATGTAAAAGAAAGGAAAAGCCAAGACTTTAGGTCTTGGAAAGAGATCTAATTATAGACATGTGTGCCAACTGCCTGGCAGCCGCCAGGCTGTCACAATGGCACACGCGCCGCAGCGCGTGGGGATACACCCCCTATGGGGTCGTATCAATAAAAAACTTAATAAAGTTATAATAAAAAATTGCTTTATCTTTTTTTTTATTTTAAAAATGTTAAATAAGCTGTTTTATGCTAAAATCTTTATTAAAATTAACTTTAAAAACGCTTATTATTGCATACAAATTAAAAAAATAAATAAATAAAAAACAGCTTTTTATATTAAATATAATTACTACAAATTTTTTATTATGCTTATAAGTTTGTATAACGCTTTTGCTACTTTTTAAAATTATATATAAAAAGCATTTAATAATATTTTAAATATTTTTTGTTTTATATATATAAATAATATATTTATATTTTTAATAAATAAAAAGTTTTATATAAAATATATATAAAATATTATTTAAAAATTACAAAAAGCAGAACTATATATTAAACTTTTTAAATGCTAGTTTTATTAAAAAAAACTTAACTTTTTAAAATATGTTATATTTAGCAAAAAAATTGAAATAAATTTTAACTATGTTAACATTATTTAAAACTAGCTATTTTTTTTATTTTTGTTATAAGCTATAAAAATTTTTAAAGTTTTGCAACTTTTATTGCTGCTTTATTAAAAAGTATTTTTAAGTTATAGCTTTATTAATTAAGTATTTAAAACAAAGCGCAACTAAAATAAAATAAAAGTTAAATTTTATTAAATAATTTAGCGTATGCAGCTTTTAATAAGCTAAAAAACTTATTTAAAAAAGCTATTTTTTTTATATATTTTAATTTTAAAAAGCAAATATTAATAAAAATTAATTTTTTTAAAGTAGCGCTAGCAAAAATATTATTATAAAAAAACAATTAAAAATAGTAACAACTTGTTTTGTTTTACTTTTATATGTTTAACAATATAAAAACAAAATATAATGTTTTTAATTAAAAAATGTTTGCTATTATAAAATGTTTTAAGCATTAACAGCATTATTTATAAAAAAGCAAATTATTTATTAAGGTTTTAATTAACTATGCTAATTTGCAAGCTTTTATAAAAACGCTTAAATTAAATAGCAAACAAGCTTAATAATATATATATTTAGCTTTTTTTAATTTTATTATTAAATATAAAAAAGGCAAGCAAAATAAGGCTAATGCGCTTTTATATCGTTTTAATTATATAGCTTATAGGGCTTAAAATGCTAATTTATTTTTTTTGTTAAAACAGAAAATTAAAGTAGCTAATGCTAAAATAAAAAACTATATTTTTAGAACTTTTGCAAAAAAGATCTTTGCTACTAAATCGGCTGCAAAATATATTATTTTTGTACAAACAGTTATATATTACTGCGTATAACGCATCTCCCACTTGATTTTGGCCACCCTATTGGATTGGCCACCCCAAAATACATACAAAAAACGTCCGTGCGCTTTTAAATAACTCTACCAATATAAGTCCTATAAACTAATAATCAGTATATTTGGATTCCTTATTTTATAAGGAATTCAATAGTATTTTTATTTATTTTATAGCTATTTTATTTATAGCTGTATAAAAAACCACGCTAAAATAATCCCTGTATTTTTAAAAACTTTAAATATATTAACAAATAAAATAGCTATAAAATAAATAAAAATACTATTGAATTTCTTATAAAGTAAGGAATCCAAATATATTAATCATTAGTTTATAGAACTTATATTAGTAAAGTTATTTAAAAGCGCACGGACGTTTTTTGTATGTATTTCGGGGTGGCCAATCCAAGTAGGAGATACGTTATATAGCTGCAAATAATAAGAACTTTTAGAACCTAAAGATTTAATAAAGTTTATAAAATTTAATTTTTTAAATCTAAAAAAAAGATTTTAAGTGTTATTAGCTACATAAACAACTTTTAAATAAACAGCTTATAAAGCTTTAATAGTTTATTAAAAATTTTTTATTGCAATATAAAAGCAGAGCTTATATTTTTTTTAAGAAATTAGTTTATTTTTAGCTTATTAAGCTATATTATAATGATTTTATAGCTAAACATTTTAATTAAAATTATATATTAGAACTATTATAGCAAAAGTTTTATTAGCAAATTATAAAAGCAAATGTTTATAACTATATAACTAAATATATTATTTGTTTTAAATTTAAAGCGAAATATTATTAAAAATATAATGCTTTAAATGTTTTTTTAATATTTATTAGCTTTATAAAAAAGCTATTTATAAACTTTATTACTAAGTTATTTAAAACATTTTATTATAAAATTATTGTTAACATAATATTTGTAATAGTTAATTAATTTATTAATGTTATGAACCAACAGGAAGATGGCCTGAAAGGAAGACCTAGCGCGGTTATGGACCAGATGAAGGGCTGGACCAGGAGACAAGCTACAGCTAATCATGGGCGCAGGGGTTACGTGATGGATAGTTGGGATAGCTAGCTATTTATTGCTATTTAGGATAGTTGGAATAGCTAGCTATTTATTGCTATTTAGAATAGTTGAGATAGCTAGCTATCTATTGCTATTTAGGAAATATGTAAAAGAAGGAAATACTATAAAAACGTGAAAAGTTCCTTTTGTAATTAACATTAGTTTTTTTTTACTTTACTGTTTAATTTAAGCTTATAGTTTAGTTTTTGGAATATATTATAAAGGAGTTAATCTTTTAATAATTAGCGACATTATTTTCGCACAGTATTCTTTGTAACACACTTTACTAAGCGTTACCTTTTCCGGTTATACGGACTAAACAACGATTTATACCTGTGAGTGAATCAACCTATGTAGAAGGCTTACCCATACTAGGAATAGGACCCGTTTGTTATAATTAAACTTATATACTTATTTTTTGTTAACATTATTATTATTATTATTTAGCTAGCAATTTTATTTTATAAAAAAATAAAATGTTGTTTTTAAGCTTTTATAAATATAGTTTTTAATAAAGATTTTGTTTTTATTAATTAGTTTTAGTTAAATTTATATTATTATTTTAAAATTAAAAAAAGATTTTTAATTACGTTTTATTTTTGAATTAACAGCTAAACTAAAAAAATAAACCAAATTATAAAAAGCTATTTTTAATGCTTTATTAATAGTAAACAAACTAATTAGCTTTAGCTACTGTTGCAAGCTTTTTTTGCAATAAATATAATTATTAACAGCATTATTAAAAAGTTGCTTTTTAAAACATTATATAAATATATTTTAAAATTTAAACCTTTTATTAAAAACAATTTTATTTTAAAAAAAATATTATTAATATAAAACTAGTTATACAAATTAAAAACTATTTGCAATAAATTAACAAATTAATAGCGCAATACAATTAAAAAATATATAAAAAATTATAACGTTAAACATATTTTTAAAAGTTTTTGTACTAAAGAATTAATAGCTTTATTAACTTAGAACTTTAAATTTTAAAATTGCAAGTTAGCTTTTAAGTTTATTAAACTTTTTAAAATTTTAAAAACGGTTAAATTATAAGCGTATTGCTTAGCACTTTTATATTAATATAGTTAAATTTATAACATATTTTTTATATAATTATTAAAACTTTAAACAGCTAAAACTTTAAACACTTTACTTATGCCTGCATTAAAAAATGCTAAAAACAAATAAAAAATAAAAAATATAATAAAAAAAATAATGTATTAAAATAAATTATATTATAAAATTAAATAAAAAAGCTAGCTAAATAAATATAATTAATAAGTGTTAACTATTAATATTACTGCTTTTATATTTATTAAAAAATTTAAAAAACAATAAAGTTATAAAAAAAAATAATAAAAATTAAAGCTATTTATGCTAGCGTTTTTAGCATAAAAAAACCTTAAAGCTAAATTAATTAATTTTTAATAAATTTTTAAAACATTGGTTTTAAAAAACGCTAATAAAACCTGAAATTTTAGCGTAATAAAAATTAAACTTACTGTTTTAAACTTTAAAAATGTTTACGCTTTACTAATAAGCTATATGTTAATTAAACTTAACTTTATTTAGTATTAAATTTAAATATATTATTATGTTTTAATTTATTATTATAAACGTTTTAAAACATGTTATTAATATTAGTTTTAATAAAATTTTTAACTTTTTTAGCAAATTGTTTTACTGCTAAATATTAAGCAATATAACTAATGTTTAAAAGCTAAAAACGTAATATAGTTATTTAATAATATTAAGTGCGCTGTTTTGCAGTTTAAGCAAGTTAGCTTTAAGTATAAAATAAAAATTATAATAATTATTAATAGCGCTAATAGCAATAAAAAAAATAAATAAACGTATTAAACAATGTTATTTAATTGCATATGCTTTATAAGCTAAAAAATGCTTTTAATTATATTTAAGTTAACAAAATAAAATAAATAAAATAAAAAAAAATATAGCTACTTTGTTATTTTTAATTTTATTAATTATATTATATACGGCTTAATAAACTATAAAAAGATAATAAAAACTTTAAAAAAGCTAAAATTAGGCGGCCGCGATTTTTTTGCAATAAGCTTTTAAATTTGCTTAAAAAACATTAATATTTATATTAGTTTTAATTAGCAAAGCAAAGTTGTTATTATTAATATAATAAGCTTAAAATATATATTTATTTTATTTAAAAAGCTTTAATATTTAAACAGCTTTAAATTGCATTATAAAAAAAATTTAAATTATAAGCAGCAATTTGTATAAAAAAATAATATAAAACAATTTATAGTTTAACAAGTTTTATAACTTTTGTTGTAGCTAATATAAAAAAACAAAATTGTTTTTTTATATATATATAAAACTTTTAAAAGCAGGCTAGCTTAAAGCTAAAACGTATACGCTGCAGCGTTTTAATATTAATAATATACAAAAAAATTAGTTATATAAAAAAGCTTTTTTCGACAGCTAAATTTATGCTGGCGCGTTTAATAAGTTTAATAACGTTAACAACAAAAAAGCATAATAAAAAAATAATAAATAATTAAAGCAGTAATTTAAATAAAAGAAATAAATAAATAAAGCTTAAAAATAATTAAAATAAAAGCGTAATTAGCGGCAACTAAAGCTAAAACTAATAAAAAATGCTAGCAGCAGCTAAAAAAAAAAAAAATATAACAAGCTATATACTTTGTTTTCAAATTAGCTTGCTAAATAATTTACGTTTAAAATAACACGTTATTGCAAGCTTAAGTATTTAAAAATTATTTAAAATGCGCAAAATTTTTTTATTATTTATACTATTTTTTATTAATCTTAATTAATTTTTAGCTTTTAATTTTATATTATATTTTGTTATAATTTTATTTTTAATTATATTAGCACTACTTATAACAACATTTAACTTTATATTTAGGTTAAAACAACTTATTATAAAAAAAAGAAATAATTGTTATAATTTAGGTGCACTACTAACTAAACTATTAATTAAAGTATGCTTTTTTTAATTCTGTTTGTTTATATTACTATAATTTATTTAAGTATGCTTTATACATTATTTTTTGCTTTTACAAGCTTTAGTTTTATATAAAACTTATTATACAGAATATATATTATATTATATTTAACCTTAAAAGATTTTTTAAACGTGACATAAATTTAATTTAATTAATAGCTTAAGTAGTTAATTGCTTTTTAAAGTTTATAAATAATATTTAAAAATGTTAATATTTTTTTTTTAAGTTAATATTTTAGCTAAACAGTAGCTAATATAAAATTTAAGTATACTTTATTTTTTAGCAGCCTAGCGTTATAGCATGCTAAGTTTAATGTTGCATATTATAACAATTGCACGTTTTTTATCGTTTAATAAAAGCATTACAATAAAATTTAGTTAAAAATAAATAAATTAATATATAAAAAAGATTTTACAGTTAAGTGGTTGTTGCGTTGTTATATAAACAAAAAATTAGGTGGCTGGAAAAAAATGCGCTAACATGGGTGGCCTGCGATGGGGTGGCCCGCGAGACCCTAGTTCTGCTTACTATCTAGCTGCGTAACACCTATGGCGTTGATAATACTAACTCGAGCGCAAGCCTGCATTCCTTTTAAACTAATATAAAAGCTGTATGATTATAGTTATAGAGTTTTCATAATAACACAGCGGAATAATGAAGTAGTATAACAATAACTACTATAAAATGGTTGTGATAGTAAATTAGTTGCTGTAGTAGGTTTACTGTTCTAATAGGACATACTTGTTAGCACTCGTTGTCGTTTCATGCTTCGTAGCAATCGTTAGAACCCACACACGGACTATGATAAATACTTGTTACGCAAAAGGCCTTAATCGGCGATCTCTGCTATATTCGGCACATCCCTCTTGTTTTAGCGGCGTGGCGATTTGTGGGTGCGACGGTCTCAGTGAGAAAAAGGCTTCGTAATTGTGCGACGGTGATACGGATAAGTCGGCGCATGGGGTATGTAGGGTGACCGGTTTCAATAGCACCAGGGTTGAAAATTTAGTATGTGGTGTACTAATTTTCAACTCTGAATAACACATATAAGTCGGCTGGATAACTCGAGAGCATTTGCAGTTAAATCTTTCCAAGTCATTACCACACACCATGACTTCCAACGTCACCATGCAGATCACGACAGAGATTCCGCTTGCACCGACGGGTTATTCTAGCCCGACACAGCTAGACGACGCTCAGTCCACACTACAATCTAGGGCCCCAGAGCCAGTCGAGGAACCCGAGCCGAGGCGCTCCGTTAGAGTTCCAGATTTGTTTTCTTCCATAATGGCCTCAAGACCAACAGTGAATCCAAATTACTTCAAAGTTAAAGCCGAAGGCGATGGGTGGATTGCAAAGTAAGTACCAATGCTTCTGGGCGAGTAAAAATACAGTAGCGAAATCGGTCAGAGATTGGGCTAATTATCTTCGAGGATTATGAGCTTCGACAAGACAAGTGCCAAGAACATTAGAGTCGACTTTTGTTTCCTTTCCTCCATATGGGTGCCTAATGCCGACGAGGAAGCGCTGCGGATGACGCTGGATTGGAACCACTGGGTTTGATTATTCCCTTTTCTAGCATTTCAAATTACGTCTTATTCATACTCCTTGAGGGCTTTAGGTTTAAGTGCTGATGAATAACTAATAGATATTTCACTTTGATGACCGTATGTAAAACAACTGATACTTTTCTCTAACATACTTACCGTCCTATAGAATTTGATGAGGGACACTTGAAAGATAATCCCATTGCAGCGCGGGAAGAGATCGATAGGACTATGGCCATCATGGAAAAAGGCACCACACTTTATACTCCAGAGCAGAACCCAATCCGATACGTGTTCCAGACTTGCTGGCAACAGCTGGTGAAACGGGCATCTCCAGGTATGATCGAGGGATTCAATAAGACATAACCTTTTAATTAATCATGAATTAGAACTTCAGCAGAGATACAAGGAACAACACAAGAGATATTTTGACTAGCTAGTGGCACAAGTCGAACGATCTACTCGAGGTGATGCCCTGAAAGTTGATATAGATACATATATCGACATACGTAGGGGTAATATCGGGGTCTATCCCGCCATCGCAGTCGCAGAATATGGTCATGGAATTAGGCTTCCAGAAAGCATTTTCCAGCATCCTGCTCTGCAAGAATGCATGCGGGTATCATCCGACCTCGTATTTATGTGAGTGCTGAATCACGTGAGATAACGCAATGCCGCTTCCAACTAATGATCCTAGGACTAATGATGTTGTATCATATCGGAAAGACCTAGTAAGTGACCATTTTGGGACAGAAAATCGATTCCTTGTTTGTCTGGGTAGTTAACCGTTTCCTAGGAATCAGGCGTGCACTATAATCTAATCACGATCCTCTCGGAACAGGGCATGTCCATACAGCAATCTGTCGACAAGATCGGGACTTTGATTGATACCTGCTATCAACGTTGGTATACCGCGCTTGCTACACTGCCCCCATACGGTGAAGAGATCGACGGCCAAGTCCTCATGTTTGTTGATATTTGCCGTTTTATTGCTCTTGGCAACCTGCATTGGAGGTGAGTTGACTATCAATTGAAAACGGAGGGATGGTTTTGAATATGAACTAACCCCTCGCATAGCTTTAAGACAGGTCGGTATCATGGCCCAGAGGGCTATGATATTTATAGGACGCGAATCATGCATCTACCGAGCTAAGAACAGTTAGGATAGGGAGTAGTAGCGACTGGCCTGTTGGCATATGCTTTATGGTGTTCTTGTAGTTTCTAGGAATACTCGGAGTGAAATATAGACCGTAATTGAATTTACTGTGAAGCACCTAAGGACGTAATTAAGCTAAAGGTTACGTCATAAGCTAGCTGCTCGCTGGCCATATATACCCTTTATCACCATTCGATTCAGCCCTGCGTCCATTCCAACACGGGATTTCGAGGGATCATGTCTAAGATTCAGTGCCTCGAACGCTATAACAAACATAAATACCTATGAGAATTCTCCGTCCCATCCCTTTTTGGATGGAAAATAATCTCTATATATTGATAGGGCTGACCTAACTCCCTTGGGATAGACAAATTCCCACATTTCTGCAATACTCTTTCATGATACATTGAAATAAAAGTCTCGGTCTGCTAGTGCGGTAAATAGTAGAAGCTAACAATAATTTCGTTACTGTAAAAGGTGAACTATTTTTAAAAAAAAAAATTTATAATAAAAACATTGCAGGGCTTGGTAAGGTAACCCTACATTTACTTGCTGTATCACATCAGTTCAACCCCACTCCAATATGTGCTGATGTAGTAGAATATCTCGTGACTCTTGCCTGTAGTCGCCTCTGTCTTGGTTGTTATGTAGAAAGAGGCTCTAATGGAAATTTAGGAAAAAAGCGACTAGGAGAAGGAAATGAGATATATTGTATAAAAGGTTTGATTTTATAGGCCGTGTCCGCCAGATTGACATCTGTTACGCAGACCAGTATTGAATATAGAAAGCATTTGATGTCCAGTCCCAGCCTTCAGCTACCCTTACCTTAGTGCAAGACTTAATGAATGCGACTGACTGCCAGGGGTAAGGCGGGTTGGTATTCGCGGTCCCCATTGTCCGGATAACGTTGTATATATAGACCTCGAATTCCTGTGCCGTTTCTGGGGCCTATTCGCGATAGCCAAAGAGGACCTTTGGCATCTTGGAAGATCATTCGCAATTTGAGTCAATCTTCCAAACCCTTCTAAACCCTACCCAGTAGCCCTTATTATACCCTCCCCAGTATGGCGGTGCGCCAATGATATATCTTCAAAGGATCTTGATCCTAGCAATCCTAAATCCTACGGCCCATATCTTATTACTTAGTATCTACCTCCGTACTCTAAAACGCCGTCATCTTACCGACCCTCCCAGCGTATTGCCCGTATTAGCGAGATGCGACTAGGATAATATAATGCGGGGAGATAATCGTAACTTTTCCAGGCCTAGTTTCTTCGGCCAAAACCACGCCACCAACACATATCTACAAGTAATTATATACTAAACATACATAATAGTATGATAAATGCTGGCACTAATAATAATGCCTGTAAGCAGTTCTTATAAAGAGGTAAAGGCTCCACGGTGCCTGCCACGTGGTTGTTGAACTGCGCACCGGCCTAAAGCTTTTAGTTTCATATGCTAGTCTGAACGTTTTTCCTCAGTATAATGCTTCCTCCGCTTAGCATTTGCCTGGCTCTCGGGAGCCTGGTTCGGACCTGTCTAGGCTCGTCTATTCCCCGTACGACGCGCTGCTCGTCGTTGACGGTGACGCCTCCAGACGGAGCGTCCCTCATAAACACCACGGCGACAGAGCGCAATAACGTCACTTACGATGGCCCTACGTACAATGGTGTGGCTGGTAGTATTGATATCTGCGACGTCGAGGTCTTCCTAACGCATGGAGATGCGGGCGACGCCGTCCGGTTTTCCATCTACCTCCCTCTCAGCGGGTGGAATGGTCGGTGGCAAGGCACAGGAGGAGGAGGTGTAAGTCCGCTTAATGATACCACATTGCCTTTGTATTAAGACTATAACTAAATTCGTGGCTCGTAGTTCGCGGCAGGCGGGTTCGACTTCGAACTTGTGCCGGCCGTGACTAGCGGGTACTCAGCTGGGGCGACAGACGCCGGAGTGAATTTAGCCGGTGATACGGACGTCTGGTACAACTCGACCCAGCTGGTCGAGAACTTTGGTGCGTCTTACTAAAAACTAAAATTCAGGGGCAAAGCAAGAGGCTGACTTGACATTTCACAGTGCATCTGTCTTTCCACGAAATGACGGTTATTGGGAAAGATTTATCTGAAAAGTTTTATGGGAGAAAACCGGAGTATAGTTATTGGTTCGGATGCAGTACCGGTGGGCGCCAGGGAATGAGTGAGGCTCAGCGCTATCCTGAAGACTATGACGGGATATTTGCGGGTGCCCCAGCGATCAACTGGGACAGGGTTACCATAGCGGATTACTGGCCCCTTACGGTGCAGAACCAGGATGGTGAGCCTGTCCCATTGTGCAAGCTAACTGCCATCGGGAACGCGAGTATCAATAGCTGCGACTTGCTCGACGGTGCTGCCGATCGGCTGATAAGCAATCCGCTTAATTGCGAATTCGATGCGAAGAGTGTGGTGGGCATGGAAGTGCAATGCGACAGGAACGTTACTACTATCACGGATCGTGACGCACTTGTGTGGAACAAAATCCGGAATGGGTTCAAAGACGAAAGCGGTAATTTTTTGTGGTACGGATTGCAACCGGGAACGGATTATCAAGTCCAAGCTATACAACCTGGCTTTCTTATCTCAATACAATGGATCGCAGATTTCCTGCTACGACACCCTGGACTTGACGTTAGCGATATCAAACAAGACGAACTTGTGGATTTGTTCCGTAGATCAGTCTCCGAATTTGGCGACCTCTGGGGCACCGATAACCCGGACCTCTCGGCATACCATGCTCGCGGTGGCAAGATACTGACATGGCATGGATGGGCGGATGATATTATCTCCCCCTTGGGTACCGTGGATTACTGGCAACGAGTCGTAGATCTGGCTGGTGGAGAGGAGAGGACGGACGAGTTCTACCGCGTCTTCATGGCGCCCGGTCTGGGCCACTGTGGGAATGGTCCTGGTCCTCAACTCCCGATAGACAATCTCGCTCCTCTCGTTGAATGGGTCGAGAATGGCAAGGCACCCGAAACAATCTTGTTTTCTGGAAATGGACAATCAAGAAATATTTGCAAGTTCCCAAAAGAATTAAAATATCAGGGGAGTGGGAACGTAAGTGACGCAGCTAGTTGGAAATGTGTATAAATCAAAGTGATGGGATAGGATGATGTATGTATTCCCGAATCTTCTTAGTCCCATTGCATCCATCACCAACATATCTGCGCCACATCTTTCTCGTTGGACGCGGATATTAATTGATATGATACACTACACACACAGAAAAGCTTATAAGTTGGAAGGGGGAGTGAACGGAGGGAGCTTACTGAACTGAAGATGGCGAGTGGAGGTCTCTAGTCTCCGAAAAGGGGTTACAAGAGAGGTGGAGAGTTGAATATTGTTAGAAAAATCGAGTACCAGCGGTTACGACGTAAGAGCTGATACCTGGGACGGCACGCCCGGCGAGGCTCGAGTAGGATAAACTATTAAGGATGCTACTGAGATATCCGCGACGGCATAGAAGCGGTAGAGACTTATCTCAGTATCCCCAGCGTATTATTCGAACTGATATAAGACCTTGCAGGGGTCGATAAAGAGTTTAACGACTGCCTCCTGCCGCATCTGAAGCAAATACCGGCAGACCAGCGAGTCCGTGACAAGTGGCGGCTTCGTCTTCTAATACTGATGGGATCTCAAAGCGGATCCTTGGGCTTGGAAAAGACTAAATCCTTAGCTAGAGTTGCTGCGTTTTTTGTTTCTAGCTTTTTTCCTTCGAAGAGGCAAAACATCAGACTAGAATCTATCTAAACAGGGTCCCTGAAAACTTACACGTCACGAAGGTATCACAACCTACATAGCTCTATAGTTTCCTTTGTAGCCCTTTTCCCTTTTCTCTTTTTACATTCTCGTGTTTCAGTCCTCTTCCTTTGTCCTTGACCGGGTTAATTTTGGGGTTTATCGTCATTACGCTGCTATGACTAGTACTTTTCGTTAACCTACTTTAGAAGCACATATAGATCATTAAAAAGGTTTCTGATTTGGTGTACTATGCACTTCTCCCTAGTGTTTTAAGCACTAGTAAAGGTCTCGTGAGAAGGGGCCGGTTAGAATAGAACTGTGCTGTCCCTGAAATAAAAATTCACTTGACACTGAGCAACCTGTCGCAGGTTATCCAAGGGATTCGACTCTAGGGCCTCCGAAACGTGCCAAAGCAGCAGGAATAAAAGACACTCAGATTAGTATTGGAATACATTCTGTAAAGGCAAGTCAGAAATAAATATACCAGGTCGTTCGGTTATCTAGGTGGCAGAATGGAAGAGTACAAGGGTACAGAATCCTCATAAGGGCCTCCTATGCCCGATACGTATAGAAAATACGTAGCAAGCATTAAAGCCTGGATCGTATTCTCAACGGTTAGCATGATAGAAAAAGGGCCTTTACTCATTTTACGAACGCTAGTTCAGGCATAGTTATATGTTTACTCATCATTTGCACAAGGTCGTAATTCGGAAGGCTTTTCCTAATTGATAATATCCTCCTGTTAATCCGAGGCAGCAAAACGAGTCATGCTTTTATATACGTAAAACAAAGATGCTCTAATAATTGTACAGCAGTCTGCCACTTCCCCTTAAAGCTACACCACTTGCTCAAACCGCAACCTCAGTGGTAGTGATGGTAAAGTTAGTAGGTCCAACATATGACTGCGAATTTGAGATGCCGTTGGGTGTGAATATGAACTGGTCCGCTGGAGCAGTGTCTAATAAAAAACCGAAATATTAGCATTTAAAAGATTCAGCATGTCGTATGGGTAAATTGATAAAAAGATGTTGGGGGATAAGGGTTCAAGGGTAATATCCCAATTCGATCAGCATGCAACATTAGTAGCTGCTTTTCAACTTGTGAAGATGCACGTCGCATATGTAATCTTTCGCGTCGCAGCCCCATGCTAAGGTCCCCAAACAAGGGAAAAGCGTAGATTGAGTGAGAGTTGGACTCGAGAAATCGAACTTACGGGTGCCGGTGGCATTAGTGGTTGCATCAATCGCCGAGGTAACAGTTAGAGTAAGACCTCCATCGGCGATCGCAATAGCGTAAGCGTATGCTGGGTTCTCAAAGCAGGCCGTCAGGGGCAGGGACGGAAGGCTGTCCGGACCAAGGACCAAGTTGCCGCAAATGGTTCCGTTACTGCCCGGCGCATCCGTTGATGGAACTAGTCGGAACCCGTATCTGTATGTCAAAATCAGCAATTTTTCAGGTTGGGGGGGGGCAATATATATATGACTATATCCCCTATATGTGCGTGTAGGGATTGAACGAAGGCGGGCATGGCTTGGATAATTAACTCACCCGCATTGAACGCTATGAGGAATGCAAAATGCACTAAAGCCGGAGATATCGTAGCTGAGTGCTCTGGACTTCACGGCTGCGCCCGAGGCCGTAACCGCAAAGAGAGTGCCGATGATAGCTTTAATCTGCATGATTGGAGATAGATCGTGGTCGCTGGTTGGGGTTGATGAGACTGGTGATCTATGGTATATACAGAACACAATCTTTGTCCTAGACGTCGTGAAAATGGGAAGGGGTCTTGTCACGTCCTTATTTATATGTTGTTATATGTCTATCTAGATAGCAAACCTCAACATATCAGCGCCGAGACGTTGCATCATTTGGTATCCCGTTTGGGCGATAACTCCGCTTTGTCATCATGCAAACTCCCGGGGATGCAGATCATCTCGTATTGCGACTGGATCCGCCTGACGGTTAGTAAGAAGCGACAAGTATGTCGTTAACAGGCAGCGAGCGGTGAACGGGCTATGAATAATCACCGGGTTTTGAAGATTGATGCTTGAAGATTTTAAGTTAATCCAGCCTTGGTACAGCCGTAATAGAAGCGACGTAACGCAGGCTCAGGTGAGCATCATCCGATCCAGATGCGTCAGCATCTTATTAGACCAATCATTCACAAAGCTCCGTGCGAAGATTCTCTCGTGTTGGCGGGTGACAGGTAAGAATACAGAGTAGGTAGTCAATAATAGGACTAGCTACCTCGTGTTTTCCACATGGCCCAGCGTTCGCAGTTGTAATACGGAGTAGGGCGGTCAGGAATGGTGAAAAAGTAATTGTCATCTTTGTTTTACTCCAATAATTCTTCGTTCTGCTTTCTCTCCACTAAGATTGAGGGCGAACCTATTCTTGTAAAGTAGTGTAGCGAAGAGACGCGCCACTGATTCGTGGAAATATTAAGAGCGCTACTTTACTAAAAGAAGGGTAGAATGTGTTTTATTAGGGATGGATACCCCTACCTAGCTGCCCTACTAGTTAGTATATTGTATAGTTAAACATTTAGCAAATCCACCAAGACTTGGGTCCGTATCAAATAATGAGTGTTAGCACTTTAGAAGGGCTTATCGCTCTATCAAGATTCTCTACCCCCTTCAGCTCTGTGCTAACTAGTCCGGTTGAGTGTTACTCCGTCAAAGAAAAAAACAAACAGAAAAAAAACGCCACATCGGTCACTTACACATATACGTACCTAGTATATTGAGAGAATATAACCTCATACCTCTTCATCCACCTCAAGAATGACAGAGAGATTCGAAAATCGGCGATGCGGTATATTGTAGATCGGCACACTCACAACATCCGTGGGATGGCCCGCCAAGTATGTCCGCGCTCTAGCGAGAAGGGGTTGGACGATGGAAAACATGACGATGATACCTCTTCCACTTAGAACGTCTAGATTATGTTACGGTGTGGAATTTCCGGTTTGGAAGGTAGGTCAAAGGTCAGATATATAGGCATTGTAAATGATTACATAAAGAAAAAAATATATATAACACACGGGCTGTTATTAAACAATGGGTTGTTAGTGTATGACCTTGTATCCATTGGTTTGAAAGAGAGAAAGAGTGCCATTATCCACTGGGTATCGCTTCATGTTGCGCTAAAAAGCTTCCTTCGGAAACATGCTACTGTACATAGTGGATATAGAGCTTTCTCCGATAGGCAAGTGGGTGCCCTGCCCTACGTATAATAATCTTTACACTAGTAGCGCTGGCTTTAGTTCAGTATCACCAACCTTAGGAACTGTAGCGTCGAGCTGCATTTCAACCTTATAATAATAAGTCTGCCTTATCTAAGGGTCTGTAATACATTTGCAGCAGTATCCCCCCCTTGTTCGGATTCTACATACCTATATTATATTACTAACTAGATCTTTAAAATGGCCGATAGATATACTGTAGGTAGTGCATTCGCTGGTGAGGCAGTACATGACTTTCCGTCTTGGCGCTGATAGAGGCCCGTGCTACGAAACATCGGTTATCCCACTTGGGCTTCGCCCAAACTGACTGTGAAATCCTCTAAAAGAGACAAGGAGCAATAAGACATCAGATTTGGATATGTCCTCCTGCCCCTTGCTAATGATGCTCGGGCTCGGGCAGCTGTCAGAGGGTTTCATCTCCGGAGTGAAGGTAAGTCACAGGTAGTACACTGCTAGGTAGAAGTACAGGGTAAGGTCCTAATATTATTAATTGCCTCTCCTCTCCTCTAGAAGTTGGGGGGAGCTCTCCTCCTTATATAGGTACCCAAATAATACACTAGTCCCACCCAAGTGGGTAGCTTCTGCCCCGCTGCTACACTACATTATCCCCTGACGGATGACGTTCGAAGCCATAGCCGCAGTCCAGCTGATAAAGTTAGGGAAATCTCTTGCGATGATAGTCTAACCTTTAGCACATACAGTTTCTAGCACGCACCACCCGAGGGCAGCCCTGCCCGGTTATTACTGCGACGTGTAACAAACGGGTTCTATTCCTGGTATGGGTGAGCCTTCCACATCGGTTGGTTCACTCACAGGTGCGGATCGTTGTTTAGTCCGTATGACTAAAGGGGGGGTGACGCTTGGTAAAGTATAACACAGAAAAAACCGTATAAAGGTAATCGTTAAAAGGTTGACTCCTTTATAGTATATTCTAAAAACTAGACTATAAGCTTAGATTAAACAATAAAATAAAAAAAAACTAATATTAATTATAAAAGAAACTTTTTACGTTTTTATAGTATTTCTTTTTTTTACATATTTTTTAAATAGCAATAAATAAAAACTTATTTTAACTATTTTAGATAGCAATAAATAGAAACCTATTCTAACTATTTTAAATAGCAATAAATAAAAACTTATTCCAACTATTTATTACGTAACCCCTGCGCTTATAATTAGCTATAACTTATCTCCTAGTTTAACCCTTTATTTAGTTTATAACTGCGCTAAGTTTTCCTTTTAAGCCGTCTTTTTATTAGTTTATAACATTATTCCCTTTTTTTTAAGATTATTGTTTTTAATAATAAATAATAAATGTTTATACTTTTTGCATAATTTTTTATTTTTTGCTTTATTTTTTATTATAGCTAATTATATAAAAAAATGTTGCAAAAAACCATTATTTAACAAAAAACTTGTAAAACATAATTCTTTTTTTTTTGCTATTATTTTTTATGCTTTAGTTATTATGTTTTTTTTATGCTTTTATTATTAACAATATAAATTTAAATGCTTATTTATTAAATTTAAATTAAGTTGTTATTTTGCTTATATTTGCAATGTTTGCTTTTAATATAATGTTAAAAGTTTGTTTGCTAAACAGTTTAACAAAATTGTTGCGCAATACAAATTGCTAAAAAAAAAACTAAAAGTTTTTAAAAAAGCTGCTAAGTTAGCGCTTGCTTATATATATTACTTTTATAAACAAAAAAAAATATAATATAATAAAATAATAAAAGCTATAGCTTATAATATTATAAATTTAAAAAAGTTTAAATTTTTTAAAAAGCGCAAACGTAAAAAAAAAAGTTATTAAATTAATAAAACTTTTGCTTTTGTAGCCGCTTTATTTATTTTTAACTAAAACGTGCTTAACTTTTTTTTTGCTTAAAAAATAAACTTTGTTTTTTTGGCTTTAATTAATTAAAATGCTGTTAATAAAACGTTATAACTGCTTATATTGCATGCTGCAAATGCTTTTTAAATTTTTAAATGTTTTTTATATATAAATATTTTATTTATTTAATTAAATACTTTATAGCGTGTTTTTTTTAATATAAATCTAATATTTTTTTTACTTTATATTTTGTTTGGTTTTTTTTTACTTTAATAAACGTTTTTAGCGTAGCGTTATCTAATGCTTTTTTTAATAATAAAATATAAAAAATTAAATATATTTTTATTTTATAAAATAACAATAGTTAGTAATTGGTTTTTAAAATAATTTTTTTAATTTTAAATAAGCTAATTTGTTTAAAATCTAGTTTATTGCTAAATTGTTTAGTTTTAATGTTTTTTTTTAAAAAATATACTTTATTTCTTTTTTTTAAAGTTAGTTTTAACAACTTTAATTTATTATAATATGCTTTTATATGTTGCTAAATAAATATTAAGTTGTTTTTAAGTTTTTGTTATATTTTAATAAGCTTGTTTGCTTGTTTTTTTGTTATTAGCGCTATTGCTTTTAAAATTTATGTTTAATTATTTTTTAAGTTAAACTTATAATTTACTTTAAATAATAACATCTTTATGTTTTTATTGCTTAAGCTATTATATATAAATTTTGCTAAAAATAACAACTTAACTTAGTTATTTTATTGTTTATTAAAATAATACTATAAGTATTATTTTAATATTTAATTTAATTTTTTAGTTTGTTTATTTGTTTGTAAATAATAAGCTATAAATAATTAATGCTTGATTTTTAAAGCCTTTATTAATAATTGCTAGTACTTAAAAGCTATAATAATGCTTTTATTTATAATAGCTTTTTTTAAAATGCTATATTTATTAAAAACATGCTATATTATTATATACACAAGTTCTTTTGTTATACTTAATTTTTTATATAATACAAAATGTTTATATTTTATAAGTTTGTTTACAATAACTAAAATTAAATAATATAACCTTTTATGCTTTATTAAGTATTTTAATAAGCTGCAATAATTTGTAAAGCTTATGTTTTGCTATTTTTGCCTTTTTGCAAAAGTTACACTTTTTGCATACTGTTTTAAAAATTTAATTTTAGTTTTATATTATAAAGTTGTGTTTAAATTTTTTATAAGTTTTATAAAATTTTTAATATTTATATAATAACGTGTTTCATTATTAAATAACAAATATTATCAAATAATAAGAGTTTTAGATTTTTTAACTTTCTATTATTTAAACTTTATTTTTTTTATTTATAACAATAAAGCACGTATTAAAAAAAATTAAGTTACTAACTGCTGCTTGCGCTTTTAAACGTAACCTTTATATTTTTATTTATAAGCTTGCAAAAATATATAACGTTTTTAATAAGATTTTTTGCTACAAAATCGCTAATATTGCGCTTTAGCGTAGCAGCAAAAATATAAAGTCAAAATTAATCGACTTTAAAAAGCAGGCGATTATATAGTTTATAATTTATTTAGATTCGAAAGCGTTTTTTTTTTAAGTATATTATATTTAAAATATAGCTAACTAACTATTAGCTAAATAAAATAGTTAACCGGTTAAAAAGTGTTAAATAACGCGCTTTATAAACTGTATATTAGCTTTTTAAACGCGTTTAAACTGTTAAATTAATTATAGCCGAGTTTTTTGCAAAAATTCTGCTAAATATAACGCGTATTACGAACGCGTAAAAAAGATTATTAAGCGTAAAAGTATTGCAAAAAAAAATATATATAATTTTAATAAAACAAAGTTTATAATAAGCATAATTATAATTAATATAATTATAATAAGTATTAAAAAGCAAAATAAGCTTAAGCAAGCTTAGTAAAGCAATCGGAATTAATTTATAGCTGTTTGTTTAATTAATTTATAAAGTTAGTTAGTACTACTTTTTATTATTTTAAAAAAAAAAACTTATTTTATTTTTTAATATTGTAATAACTTTTTATTATTTAAATAGCAAATTATAGTTTTATATAACAGCTAAATTAATAATAATTTTAGTTTAAAATAAATTAAACATTTTAATAAGTATATTTAACTATGTTTAATAAGTATAAAACGTTTTTTTATTTTTAATAGTTATAAAAGCTACTATTTAAAAAAATTTAAAAACTATTGCTAAAA